>LBNU01010451.1:152826-195754 GCA_014162995.1 Artemisia annua
GGGGGCGGTGGCGGCGGTGATGGTGTTTTAAGGTGGCGGTGGTGATGGTGAAAGAGAGAGAGAGATGAGAGGATGAAGATGAGGTGAGGTTGTGTTTGTGTGTGTGTGTGGGTCGGTCCACAAGGACGATTTTATGTAATTTAATAAAAAAAATGATATTAATAATAATAATATTAGTAGTGTGGTGTAGGGTGGCTAGGAGTGGATCACCCGAGCCAAACCCGTAGACTTATTTAAAACGAACCAACTCTCTCTCGAACCGAGATCATTCCCAAATATTTAACTTCTCACGATACGTCCCATAAATATAACATAACCGAACCAACATTTTAAATGTATATATTTTGTTAGGTTATCCTAGTGCCGGAGTCAACGTAGTGCTTAAAAATAATCTCACCAATAAATCACCACATATATTCCATATAAATTTAAAATTCCAATACGAATTCCATAGAAATCACGAATTTTAGGAATCACGATTTAAAGTTTACAACTTATCGGGAATGTACTTATAATTATTTCAAAGTCATTAAATTTAAAGTAATGCGGGTTTTTAAATAGCTCCCTATTTTGCCAGTTGTCACATCCTCCCCGCCTTAGAAGAAACCCGTCCCGGGTTTCTCTCGGAACAAATCATATACGAAGTGAAAAGCTTCGGATATCTCTTTCGAAACTCATCCTCACGTTCCCACGTAAATTCCGGTCCATGACGGGAATTTCAACGAACTTTGATGAGCGGGATGCGACTACGCTTGAGTCGCTTAATCTCTCAATCCAAAATCTCAATCGGTTCTTCCACAAAGTTCAATTTCTCATCAACACGAATATCTTTCATCGGTATCACCGGTGTTTCATCAGAAAGACATTTTTTCAAATTACTCACATGAAATACATCGTGAACCTTACTTAGTTCCTGTGGTAACTCCAACCGATAAGCTACGGGCCTGATTCTTTCCAAAATAAGAAACGTTTCAATGTACCGGGGGTTAAGTTTCCCAGGTTTTCCGAAACGTATCACTCCCTTCCAAGGCGAGACTTTCAGCATCACTTTGTCTCCAACCTGGAACTCCAGGGGTTTACGTCTCTGATCGGCATAACTTTTCTGCCAATCCCTAGCTGCTTGTAATCGATTACGAATCTGAGTCACCTTCTAAGTAGTTTCCAATATAAGCTCGGGGCCGGTAAGTTGGCTATCTCCAACCTCAGCCCAACCAATAGGCGAACGGCATTTACGACCATATAAGGCTTCGAATGGTGCAGCCTTAAGACTTGCATGGTAGCCATTGTTATAGGAGAATTCCGCAAGGGGTAGGTACTTCTCCCAGCCTTTACCAAAGTCTATTATGCATGCACGTAACATATCTTCTAAAATCTGAATGGTTCTCTCACTTTGTCCATCGGTTTGGAGGTGATATGCAGTGCTCATATATAGTCTCGTCCCCAAAGCGGTTTGAAGTGATCGCCATAAAGCTGACGTGAAACGGCTGTCGCGATCAGAAATAATCGATATCGGAACACCATGACGAGAAATAATTTCCTTTACATACAACCTCGCAAGCTTGTCGATACTATCATCTTCACTAATTGCCAGAAAATGAGCAGACTTAGTCAAACGATCCACAATTACCCAGATAGCGTCACAACCGCTAGCCGTCTTTGGTAATTAGGTGATGAAATCCATCGTAATCCGCTCCCACTTCCACACCGGAAGTTCTGGCTGCGTCAGTAATCCTGACGGTCTTTGATGTTTTGCTTTAACCTTCGAACACGTCAAGCACTTGCTAACGTATAATGCTATATCCGCCTTCATGTTTGGCTACCAATATAACTTCTTCAGATCCTGGTACATCTTGTCAGAGCCAGGATGGATAGAATATTTTGACTTATGCGACTCATGCATAATCAACTCGCGAATTTCTCCATACAATGGTACCCAAATTCGGTCTCCATAACATAATATTCCATTAGAACGTTTAACAAATCCCTTCTCATTTTCTGCCATCCCAAATATATTTTCGGCAGGTCGGTTTTCTGCCTTCAACGCTTCCGTTTGAGCTTCTAGTATTTGAGATGGTAGCGGCGACACGATAGTCATTCCCAATGACCTAACTCGTAACGGTGGTATTCTCTCCTTCCGACTAAGAGCATCAGCAACGACGTTTTCTTTACCGGGATGATAGCGAATTTCGCAATCATAGTCGCTTAGCAGCTCAATCCAACGTCGCTGTCTCATGTTAAGCTCTTTTTGGCTCAGGATGTGTTGTAGACTTTTGTGATCAGTGAATACAACACACTTGGTCCCATACAAATAATGTCTCCATATCCTTAAGGCGAAAACCACAGCACCTAACTCCAAATCGTGGGTGGTGTAGTTATTCTCGTGCTTCTTGAGCTGTCGAGAAGCATAAGCTATCACCTTCTCTCGTTGCATTAAAACCGCTCCCAACCCTTTATGAGAAGCGTCACAATAGACAACGAAATCTTCGCTACCTTCAGGCAATGCCAAGATAGGAGCACTACACAACATCTTCTTGAGCAATTGAAATGCTTCCTCTTCCTTATCTCCCCATTCGTATTTAACATTCTTTTGAGTCAACTTGGTTAGCGGCTTGGATATCTTCGAAAATCCCTCAATGAATCTTCGGTAGTAACCGACTAACCCAAAAATTGACGAACTTCTGTCGGGGTTGTCGGTGCAGCCCAATCTTTAATAGCTTCAATCTTAGCGGGATCTACATGAACTCCTTGACTATCAATCACATTACCCAAGAATTGTACCGTCGGAATCCAAAATTCGCATTTAGAGAACTTGGCATACAGCTTCTCCCTCCTGAGCAACTCTAAGATAAGTTTTAGATGCTCCTCATGCTCTTTCTCACTCTTCGAGTAAATTAAAATATCGTCAATGAACACGATCACAAACTTGTCTAAGTAAGGCTTACACACCCGATTCATGAGATCCATGAATACCGCCGGTGCGTTAGTCAACCCAAACGGCATTACCTGGAACTCGTAATGCCCATAACGGGTTCTAAAAGCCGTTTTCGGGATATCTTCCTCGCGAACTCTAAGTTGATGATACCCCGATCTCAGATCGATCTTCAAATACACACTCGATCCTTGGAGTTGATCGAACAAGTCATCAATTCTAGGCAGCGGGTATCTATTCTTTACCGTTAACTTGTTCAGTTCACGATAGTCAATACACATACGGAATGATCCATCCTTCTTCTTCACGAATAGAACTGGGGCTCCCCAAGGTGAAGAACTTGGTCGGATGAATCCCTTCTCGGCTAACTCCGCCAGTTGTTTCGACAACTCTTCTAGTTCGGCAGGTGCAAGTCGATAAGGTGCCCGTGCCACGGGTGCAGCACCAGGTACTAACTCAATCTGAAACTCCACCTGTCTAGTGGGCGGGATTCCCGCCAATCATCGGGAAACACATCCGGAAAATCACGAACGATGGGCACATCTTCAATGCACCTTTCTTTCTTCTCCTTCCCCTCTTTTGCAGATATTTGAGCTAAGAAAAGGTAACATCCTTTTTCCATTAGCTTCGGTATCTTAGTGCAAGATATGACTGCTAATCTGGATGGGCTCCTCAACCCTTTTCTATCTCCTTGTATATTCAAAATCTCCTTGCCGTAAGGCACACGAACAATCTTCCCATCACAAAGTATGTGAGCATGATACTTTGATAACCAATCCATACCAACGATAACATCGAAACTTCCTAACGTGACGGGTAAAAGGTCTATGTTGAAAGGGCGGTTCAAGAAATTCAATGTGCAGCCGCGAATGATGGTTTTAATCCTTTCTATTTTTCCGTTAGCTAACTCTACATCATACTCAATTCCTAAGGCCATCGGGGGTTTTTCTAATAGGGGTGCAAATGTAGTGGACACAAAACTTCTATCGGCACCAGTATCAAATAGTATGGAAGCATAGCGATTATTGAGAAGGAACGTACCAGTAACGACGTTCGGGTCTTCTCCTCTCTCGTCTCCCAGTGCGTACACTCTCCCTTGTGCAGCTCCTGCTTCCACACGTTGGCCCTCATTGTCCTGACGTCCACGATTTCCTCTAGCCCCATGGTTTCCACGATTGTACCCATTACCACCCGATCCTTGATCTCCTCGGTTCCAAGATTCTCTACACTCATTCCTATAGTGTCCCTTCTTTCCACATCCAAAACAAGTAACACTCGCCTTACTCCAAGCTTCAGGAGCAGCTTGCACCATAGCAAGGGGTCGAGCCCTACAATCCCTAGCTACGTGCCCTCTCCTTGAGCAATTCTGACACATCACAACACATCGTCCATGATGGTTCTGGTAACAACGACCACACCTGGGTGCATCACCGTTTTGATTCTTCTTATTCCCATCCCCCATTGCATAAGCCTTAGCAACGTCTTGTCGCTTGTTACGGTGATCATTACCCTTGGAGTGATGGTCCCTTTTCCTCTTTCCATTCTTTTCATTCTTTTCCTTTCCAGCTTCTGCCAATGCCAACGAGTCCATCAATTGTTGAGCAATTGCGATAGCCTCACGAACACTTGTAGGCCTAGCAGCAATCACGTCGTTCCTTGTAGCCACAGGCAACCCATCGGTATATCGCTCAATCCTTTGAGCCTCAGTCTTAACCATATCCGGGCAAAGCAAGGATAACTCCTGGTAACGACGATTGTAAGCCATCATGTCGGTACCCTTCACTTTGTGGTTCCAAAATTAAATCTCCAACTTCTTAACCTCATTCCTTGGGCAGTAAGTCTGAATTAGCAAGGACTTAAATTGTTCCCAAGTCATGGCATAGGCCACATCACTCCCAACCGAATTACGGTAATTGTTCCACCAAGTTAATGCTTCGTCCTTGAAGGTAAAAGAAGCAAACTTTACCTTCGCATTCTCTGCGCCGTTACTGACAGTGAACACTGACTCAGTTTTCTCTATCCACCTGACCAAGTAAACCACTCCTTCAGTTCCACCAAACTCAATGGGTCCGCAGATTCGAAACTCCTTGTAGTTACACCCATTGGTACGAACAGGTGGAAAAGTTCCAGCAGAGTTATTGGAATGATTCGACTCAGCTAGCAGCTCAGCAACTCGTTGCTCCACAAGTTGGTTGATCATAGCTTGGTCCACAGTAGGTGCATTCGGTGGAATATGACCATTGTCTCCCTAAACATCAACGTTTTGATTCCTGTTGTTGCGGTTGGTGGTGTCCAGGTTGTCAGGAGTAGGGGTTTCGACATTCCGAGTGGGGCGGCGTCCTCGGCGACCAGGGGTAGCCGCTGCAGTACCAGATCGAGTAGCTCTGACAGGGTTTCGTCGTGCAGCCATTGATCTGAAACATCACACAATGTTCGTAAGTTCCCCGACATCACTTACCGTGCGCTCAACAAGAATCAATATAAATGAAACCAAGACATCGGAAGAATATCAAAAATACACCACAAAACAACAATAAAGCGAATAGGAACTCAATTTCCATGACACTCAAAACCACACAATGTCATATAGAAATATTAAACATCATCCATACAAATAGCGATCAAGATATCGTTCCAACTACAGTAGACATAAAAGATACTAGTCATTCTCAAACGAGACAAATAACCAACGGAAATACATCAACATAAAACAACTAGCTTTTCTAACCGAACACTCCTCGGTATAGAAAGCAACAAGACCACAAAATCCATCTATCTAGCCACTACGCTGGCGTAGACTCCTCAACTCCTGCCTCAAGCCATCCAGCTCTCTCCACAACGATCCCATCTCAACACTATGTGCATCAGCATCCCTCTTGAGGTCCGCGACCTCTCTCTCCAACCCCGAGTTCCCCTTCCACAACTCGCGATCAGCCTCGCGTGCCATGAGGAACCCTCTCTGTAAGCTGCCCATATGCTCATGAAACTCCATCATATCTCTCCTCATCTCCGTAATTCTCCTCCCAGCATTAACCAAATCAACCCTCAACTCCCCAATAAACTCAACAGTCACCCTATCAATCCTATCAGTCATATGCGTAATCCTCTCACCCAACTCCATAAGTCGAGCCCAAATCCTGCCGGTCTCGCCTAACTCTGTAGACTCAGCAGATGTCTCGGATAGCGCGTCCGATGCCACGGGACTGCCAGGCAGTGAATCAATCATGAATGGGTGATCAGGTGAAACCGGCTCTAACGGGTGTATCGGAGAATCAGGCGGTGCTGGCAACCCGTCATCATCAGGCATCTCCTCCTCCTGAGGATCATCCTCCTCCTGAGGATCATCCTCCTCCTGAGGGTCATCATCCTCCTGAGGATCATCCTCCTCCTCCTCGGAGGGGTACTCCATCAATCGACGTCTCCTCAAAGGCAAATCGTGTGGTGAGGGTGTAGGTGATCCAGGGCGACGACACGATGATGTAGGTGGTGCATCTGACAGAAGAGTGGGAACATCAAAATGCATGGGTGGTGGCGGAGGACATACAGACATGCATGCCGTAGCTCGGTGGGCAAAACGTGGAGCCACTCGAGCTAAAGCCTGATGAAGAGTAAGCTGTCTCGAAGTACCAGGGAGCCCTAGAGAAGATGAGGGTCCCTGAAGTAGATACAGCAGGTGGTGTAGAAGTAGCTGCTGTCGGCGATGAAGTAGCTGAATGCATGGCAATCCTGTAGGGATCATCAGGAGCCATGGTAATCCGTGCTGTGCTGAAGGGATCAACAAGGATATCCTCAGTAACATCGAGCGTAGGAGGGGCCATAGTCTGTGACAACGGCGTAGGGTAGGTGTCAGTGTTTCAAAACAGCTAAACCGTGAACTCAAAATATCGTATCAAATCATTAGAAAAAATCGCAATCATATAGTTTCAAGAAAGATTTCAAGTACCGCATTACTAAACATTTATAAAACAATCAAGCCATATAATTCCTCAACTTATCTCNCCTGATGAAGAGTAAGCTGTCTCGAAGTACCAGGGAGCCCTAGAGAAGATGAGGGTCCCTGAAGTAGATACAGCAGGTGGTGTAGAAGTAGCTGCTGTCGGCGATGAAGTAGCTGAATGCATGGCAATCCTGTAGGGATCATCAGGAGCCATGGTAATCCGTGCTGTGCTGAAGGGATCAACAAGGATATCCTCAGTAACATCGAGCGTAGGAGGGGCCATAGTCTGTGACAACGGCGTAGGGTAGGTGTCAGTGTTTCAAAACAGCTAAACCGTGAACTCAAAATATCGTATCAAATCATTAGAAAAAATCGCAATCATATAGTTTCAAGAAAGATTTCAAGTACCGCATTACTAAACATTTATAAAACAATCAAGCCATATAATTCCTCAACTTATCTCAAAATCTCATATTTAATCATCATCTCATAATACCTCAATAAATTGAAGATGCTTCGGCTTGGCGGGCTGGCGGGCATTGGTCGAAGATCGTTTTCTATAAAAAAAAATTTGGTTATAGTTTAGGTGTTTATTACCTAGTTCTCTATAACCTTGGCTCTGATACCAATCTGTAACACCCCCAAAATTTGGTACAGCGGAAGACTATTCAAGCTTTCGGGGTGCTACGGGGATTGCTATCCAACCCAAGTCATAATAGAACGAGATAAAGTAAACATAAATAAAAAAAACACATCCAAACGGGGTTTTAAAGTTTACATTCATCCCGGTTTACCAAAGTAAGGCCCAAAAGAAATAAAAGTAGGTCCCCAAATACATATCAGAGTTATTAGAAAATAGATCCTTAAACCAGATTGTCGTGCCAAGCCTTCCAAACATGCATCTTCCATCAATCTTAATTACCTGAGAAAAAGCGCTAAAAGTCAGCTTTCGCTGGTGAGATCATAGGTTTAAATTCATAGTCAAATCAAGTGGACATATACGCAAAACGCTTGCTACGCTAGACTAGCTCTAATATAAACTACGGATACCCTCCGTTCCATCACGATCCTATAGGTGCACACTATAGCCAAAATAATATCATCCTAAGGGAGCCATGCTACAACCTTAGGGATTCACCAAATATATCATCCTAAAGGAGCCATGCTACAACTTTAGGGATTCACCAAATCAAAATCAATATCATCCTAAGGGAGCCACGCTACAACCTTAGGGATTCACCAAATATATCATCCTAAAGGAGCCATGATACAACTTTAGGGATTCACAAGAGCATCTTAGTCTATATGCATAGCAAGTTTTAAAAGAAAGAAAAAGCGATAATAGTGGCTACAACTTTAGGGATTCACAAGAGCATCTTAGTCTATATGCATAGCAAGTTTTAAAAGAAAGAAAAAGCGATAATAGTCCACATAAAACAATTTGCACGTTTCTCACCCCAAGTATTGAAAACAAAGTTCAAGAGTAAAAGTGGGGCTATGACTCACCTCAAGTCCAGAAATCAGCAAAAGAAATCGGTAGTGGTAAAATGTATCACAACTCAAAAGTCCTGGAACTCGTAATGCCCATAACGGGTTCTAAAAGCCGTTTTCGGGATATCTTCCTCGCGAACTCTAAGTTGATGATACCCCGATCTCAGATCGATCTTCAAATACACACTCGATCCTTGGAGTTGATCGAACAAGTCATCAATTCTAGGCAGCGGGTATCTATTCTTTACCGTTAACTTGTTCAGTTCACGATAGTCAATACACATACGGAATGATCCATCCTTTTTCTTCACGAATAGAACTGGGGCTCCCCAAGGTGAAGAACTTGGTCGGATGAATCCCTTCTCGGCTAACTCCGCCAGTTGTTTCGACAACTCTTCTAGTTCGGCAGGTGCAAGTCGATAAGGTGCCCGTGCCACGGGTGCAGCACCAGGTACCAACTCGATTTGAAACTCCACTTGTCTAGTGGGCGGGATTCCCGGCAAATCATCAGGAAACACATCCGGAAAATCACGAACGATGGGCACATCTTCAATGCGCCTTTCTTTCTTCTCCTTCCCCTCTTTCGCAGATATTTGAGCTAAGAAAAGGTAACATCCTTTTTCCATTAGCCTCGGTATCTTAGTGCAAGATATGACCGCCAATCTGGATGGACTCCTCAACCCTTTTCTATCTCCTTGTATGTTTAAAATCTCCTTGCCGTAAGGCACACGCACAATCTTCTCATCACAAAGTATGTGAGCGTGATACTTTGATAACCAATCCATACCAACGATGACATCGAAACTTCCTAACGTGACGGGTAAAAGATCTATGTTGAAAGGGTGGTTCAAGAAATTCAATGTGCAGCCGCGAATGATGGTTTTAATCCTTTCTATTTTTCCGTTAGCTAACTCTACATCATATTCAACTCCTAAGGCCATCGGGGGTTTTTCTAATAGGGTGCAAATGTAGTGGACACAAAACTTCTATCGGCACCAGTATCAAATAGTATGGAAGCATAGCGATTATTGAGAAGGAACGTACCAGTGACGACGTTCGGGTCTTCTCCTCTCTCGTCTCCCAGTGCATACACTCTCCCTTGTGCAGCTCCTGCTTCCACACGTTGGCCCTCATTGTCCTGACGTCCACGATTTCCTCTAACCCCATGATTTCCACGATTGTACCCATTACCACCTGATCCTTGATCTCCTCGGTTCCAAGATCCTCTACACTCATTCCTATAGTGTCCCTTCTTTCCACATCCAAAACAAGTAACACTCGCCTTACTCCAAGCTTCAGGAGCGGCTTGCACCATAGCAAGGGGTCGAGCCCTACAATCCCTAGCTACGTGTCCTCTCCTTGAGCAATTCTGACACATCTCATCACATCGTCCATGATGATTCTTGTAACAACGACCACACCTGGGTGCATCACCGTTTTGATTCTTCTTATTCCCATCCCCCATTGCATAAGCCTTAGCAACATCTTGTCGCTTGTTACGGTGATCATTACCCTTAGAGTGATGGTCCCTTTTCCTCTTTCCATTCTTTTCCTTTCCAGCTTCTGCCAATGCCAACGAGTCCATCAATTGTTGAGCAATTGCGATAGCCTCACGAACGCTTGTAGGTCTAGCAGCAATCACATCGTTCCTTGTAGCCACAGGCAACCCATCGGTATATCGCTCAATCCTTTGAGCCTCAGTCTTAACCATATCCGGGCAAAGCAAGGATAACTCCTGGTAACGACGATTGTAAGCCATCATGTCGGTACCCTTCACTTTGTGGTTCCAAAATTCAATCTCCAACTTCTTAACCTCATTCCTTGGGCAGTAAGTCTGAATCAGCAAGGACTTAAATTGTTCCCAAGTCATGGCATAGGCCACATCACTCCCAACCGAATTTCGGTAATTGTTCCACCAAGTTAATGCTTCATCCTTGAAGGTAAAAGAAGCAAACTTTACCTTCGCATTCTCCGCGCAGTTACTGACAGTGAACACTGACTCAGTTTTCTCTATCCACCTGACCAAGTAAACCACTCCTTCAGTTCCACCAAACTCAATGGGTCCGCAGATTCGAAACTCCTTGTAGTTACACCCATTAGTACGAACAGGTGGAAAAGTTCCAGCAGAGTTGTTGGAATGATTCGACTCAGCTAGCAGCTCAGCAACTCGTTGCTCCACAAGTTGGTTGATCATAGCTTGGTCCACAGTAGGTGCATTCGGTGGAATGTGACCATTGTCTCCCTGAACATCAACGTTTTGATTCCTGTTGTTGCGGTTGGTGGTGTCCAGGTTGTCAGGAGTAGGGGTTTCGACATTCCGAGTAGGGCGGCGTCCTCGGCGACCAGGGGTAGCCGCTGCAGTACCAGATCGAGTAGCTCTGACAGGGTTTCGTCGTACAGCCATTGATCTGAAACATCACACAAGGTTCGTAAGTTCCCCGACATCACTTACCATGCGCTCAACAAGAATCAATATAAATGAAACCAAGACATCGGAAGAATATCAACAATACACCACAAAACAACAATAAAGCGAATAGGAACTCAATTTCCATGACACTCAAAACCACATAATGTCATATAGAAATATTAAACATCATCCATACAAATAGCGATCAAGATATCGTTCCAACTACAGTAGACATAAAAGACACTAGTCGTTCTCAAACGAGACAAATAACCAACGGAAATACATCAACATAAAACAACTAGCTTTTCTAACCGAACACTCCTCGGTATAGAAAGCAACAAGACCACAAAGTCCATCTATCTAGCCACTACGCTGGCGCAGACTCCTCAACTCCTGCCTCAAGCCATCCAGCTCTCTCCACAACGATCCCATCTCGACACTATGTGCCTCAGCATCCCTCTTGAGGTCCGCGACCTCTCTCTCCAACCCCGAGTTCCTCTTCCACAACTCGCGATCAACCTCGCGTGCCGTGAGGAACCCTCTCTGTAAGCTGCCCATATGCTCATGAATCTCTATCATATCTCTCCTCATCTCCGTAATTCTCCTCCCAGCATTAACCAAATCAACCCTCAACTCCCCAATAAACTCACCAGTCACCCTATCAATCCTATCAGCCACATGCGTAATCCTCTCACCCAACTCCGTAAGTCGAGCCCAAATCCTGCCGGTCTCACCCAACTCTGCAGACTCAGCAGATGTCTCAGATAGCGCGTCCGATGCCACGGGACTGCCAGGTGGTGAATCAATCATGAATGGGTGATCAGGTGAAATCGGCTCTAAAGGGTGTATGGGAGAATCAGGCGGTGCTGGCAAACCATCATCATCAGGCATCTCCTCCTCCTGAGGATCATCCTCCTCCTGAGGATCATCCTCCTCCTGAGGGTCATCATCCTCCTGGGGGTCATCCTCCTCATCATCCTCCTGAGGATCGTCATCCTCCTCCTCCTCGGAGGGGTACTCCATCAATCGACATCTCCTCGAAAGCAAATCGTGTGGTGAGGGTGTAGGTGATCTAGGGTGACGACGCGATGATGTAGGTGGTGCATCTGACAGAAGAGTGTGAACATCAAAATGCATGGGTGGTGGCGGAGGACATAAAGACATGCGTGCCGTAGCTCGATGGGCGAAACGTGGAGCCACTCGAGCTAAAGCCTGATGAAGAGTAAGCTGTCTCGAAGTACCAGGGAGCCCTAGAGAAGATGAGGGTCCCTAAGAAGTAGATACAGCAGGTGGTGTAGAAGTAGCTGCTGTCGGCGATGAAGTAGCTGAATGCATGGCAATCCTGTAGGGATCATCAGGAGCCATGGTAATCTGTGCTGTGCTGAAGGGATCAACAAGAATATCTTCAGTAACATCGAGCGTAGGAGGGGCCATAGTCTGTGACAACGGCGTAGGGTAGGTGTAAGTGTTTCAAAACAACTAAACCGTGAACTCAAAATATCGTATCAAATCATTATAAAATCCCAATCATATAGTTTCAAGAAAGATTTCAAGTACCGCATTACTAAACATTTATAAAACAATCAAGCCATATAATTCCTCAACTTATCTCAAAATCTCATATTCAATCATCATCTCATAATACCTCAATAAATCGAAGATGCCTCGGCTTGGCGGGCTGGCAGGCATTGGTCGAGGATCGTTTTCTATAAAAATTCGGTTATAGTTTAGGTGTTTATTACCTAGTTCTCTATAACCTGGCTCTGATACCAATCTGTAACACCCCCAAAATTTGGTACAGCGAAAGACTATTCAAGCTTTCGGGGTGCTACGGGGATTGGTATCCAACACAAGTCATAATAGAACGAGATAAAGTAAACATAAATAAAAACACATCCAAACGGGGTTTTAAAGTTTACATTCATCCCGGTTTACCAAAGTAAGGCCCAAAAGAAATAAAAGTAGGTCCCCAAATACATATCAGAGTTATTAGAAAATAGATCCTTAAACCAGATTGTTGTGCCAAGCTTTCCAAGCATGCATCTTCCATCAATCTTAATTACCTGAGAAAACGCACTAAAAGTCAGCTTTCGCTGGTGAGATCATAGGTTTAAACAGCATTAAACATAGTGGACTTATTTGCTAAAACCCTTGCTACGCTAGACTAGCTCTAATATAAACTACGGATAACCTCCGTTCCATCACTATCCTATAGGTGCACACTATAGCGAAAATAATATCATCCTAAGGGAGCCATGCTACAACCTTAGGGATTCACCAAATATATCATCCTAAAGGAGCCATGCTACAACTTTAGGGATTCACCAAATCAAAATCAATATCATCCTAAGGGAGCCACGCTACACCTTAGGGATTCACCAAATATATCATCCTAAAGGAGCCATGCTACAACTTTAGGGATTCACAAGAGCATCTTAGTCTATATGCATAGCAAGTATTTAAAACAAACAGCATAATACAGTCCACATAAAACAATGCTACAACTTTAGGGATTCACAAGAGCATCTTAGTCTATATGCATAGCAAGTATTTAAAACAAACAGCATAATACAGTCCACATAAAACAATTTGCACGTTTTCTCACCCCAAGTGTTGAAAACAAAGTTCAAGAGTAAAAGTGGGGCTATGACTCACCTCAAGTCCAGAAATCAGCAAAAGAAATCGGTAGTGGTAAGATGTATCACAACTCAAAGGACAGCAACTACGGACTCGGCACTTCCTAACAATATAAAATCGTTTCAGGATCATTTCCTCAAAAATCAAATATTCCCAATCCTGAACGTATCCATTTTTACTTTCCAAAAATCCATTTCTCGTATCGTTAGTATCGAGTTGGTGTTTGATATCCATGCGGGTGAAGGGTCGACACAACTCAAAGAAGAAGTCACAACCAAAAGATATGACGATAACCTCTACGGGTTTAATATTGGCCTAATATATTATTTAAGTAAATTACCGAAGTCTACCAAATCCGTCGACATGATACCCTTCCATAATTTATTTACCTAACATATTATTCCAAGATTACACCCAAAGTACCTAAAACACATAGCACATAATGTACTACATAGTAAGCTTTTAGGTCTACTTAAGTTTCATAAATAGATTTCCGAAACTTATCGAATTCGTCAACTCGATAAACTTCATAATTTATTTATCGACTTATTATCCCCAAACTCTTACCACGACCTAAGGCGTTGTAGGATATAATATCCGATAATAACCCTTCCTATATAACTATGTAAGTCCTATTTAATCCGTCGACTAAATAAGTTAAATAGTTATTTAGATCGGGTGTATTAGCGCTACACATCCGTGACTAACATAAATAGTCAACGAAATAAAATGGGCGAACTTGGATTTAAGTGCCTTCAAATATCTTATAACTCGCAACGTCTCGTTTTATTTCCAAATGCTCATTAATATTTCGCAAAACAATCGCTTATTAACTCGTTTATTTACTTTATACGATAAAAGTATAATAAGGTTTCCGACAATATTATACTAAATTAATAGTCTAATATTTATCGTTAACTTTATTACTTTCGTTCTCGTGATTTCTTATTTATTATATACACATTCGTACATATATATTTATATATACTCACGTTTACACGTTTATATATATATATATATGTATATACATAACGAATGTTTATATTGATATATAAGTTATTACGAGTTTTTATACTTTGTTCGAGTTATAAAATATGTAAGTCACAAGTCCGAGTCATCACTTCTCGGTCCATTGTCCAAATCCAATGTTAAGGCGGTTGTCGAAATCAACCATTGACTAAAAAGTCAAGGTGACCTCGACGTCGCTCAAAGTCCACATGTCCATACAATAATCAAGATAATCCCCGTCAAATTCCAAAACCAATCCACTCAAACAAACTACAAGCACCGGGTCCGACTACGGTACCCAACTAACCTATCTCCGTCATTCTAATTGCCGTATCAAACTTCCTTATTACTCCTTTCGGCCACAAATGGAACAACAACAACAATAACGTCACAACAATAAATAATAACAAGAACATCAAGCCACGCATACCCTCGGGTCGACTTACCAAGTCAAAACCTCGTGCCAAGAGACTCACTTGAGTCTCGGCTGCAACCCAAGCCACGTGGGCCCCACCCGAGACCACCATGGTCTCGGCTAGCTCATACGAGCTCGGTACCAACCAAACCGAACCCCACGGTCTTGGTAACACAATAACAACAACAAAAGGTCATCAACTCCGAGCCAAAACCCTAACATTCAACACCCTTGCTATTACTATCACGAGGTCAAAACTATCAAAAAGGGAGCCACAAGGCTCGAACCACATCAAGCCGAGAGCCTAGGCTCTCGGTTTCAAGTCGACAACCATAAAGAAATCATAAACCCGGATACCAAACGAGTTTTTATCATCAAAACTTCATTTCCCATTAGTTTAAAACGAAACCCAACAATAAAAACCCATGTTCACACGGATTGGAGCTTGAATCAAGGCACACGAGATGAACTCGTGGCCACTCACCTTCCAAACGGCTTCAAAACGTGATTTCTTTAAAAACCCAACAAGATTAGACGAAAATGGTGATGTTTAAGTGGTTGTGATGATTCGTACGTGGTGTAAAACTAGGTTTTAGGGCACGTCATTTATGTCAAAAGATAGATCGGAACAAGGTGGTGATGATGGTGGTGTTAGTTTGTTTAGGAGGGGGCGGTGGCTGCGGTGATGGTGTTTTAAGGTGGCGGTGGTGATGGTGAAAGAGAGAGAGAGATGAGAGGATGAAGATGAGGTGAGGTTGTGTTTGTGTGTGTGTGTGTGGGTCGGTCCACAAGGACGATTTTATGTAATTTAATAAAAAAGATGATATTAATAATAATAATATTAGTAGTGTGGTGTAGGGTGGCTAGGAGTGGATCACCCGAGCCAAACCCGTAGACTTATTTAAAACGAACCAACTCTCTCTCGAACCGAGATCATTCCCAAATATTTAACTTCTCACGATACGTCCCATAAATATAACATAACCGAACCAACATTTTAAATGTATATATTTTGTTAGGTTATCCTAGTGCCGGAGTCAACGTAGTGCTTAAAAATAATCTCACCAATAAATCACCACATATATTCCATATAAATTTAAAATTCCAATACGAATTCCATAGAAATCACGAATTTTAGGAATCACGATTTAAAGTTTACAACTTATCGCGAATAGACTTATAATTATTTCAAAGTCATTAAATTTAAAGTAATGCGGGTTTTTAAATAGCTCCCTATTTTGTCAGTTGTCACAAATAATTATTATTTTCACAAATAAACACTTAACGGTTACTTACGGTCGTTAGACGAAAGAAGAAGGGCTCGAATGCAAATAGTTGACAAGAAGGATCGGATGGACCTCCTTGGGCTATGCTCGGCCGAAACCCAACCCAAAGGGGTTTAGGGTTGTTGTCTTGTGCTCCAAGATTGAGAATAGTATAAATACATGACCCCTTGTATTCATTTTTCTCATCCCTTGATTCACTAGCAATCACAACATTCTTCTTCTCTTCTCTTGAGCCTAGAAATCGAACTACACCCTTATAGGGTTCCTACTAGATTTCCTAAGCTCAAACCATTCGTGTTTAGTTGATCAACTACACCCTTCTAGGGTTCCTACGCGATCTTCTAAACTCAATATTGTGTTTGGTTGTTTGTGATCAAGAACCTAGCTTTTCACATTGAAACGCTATAATACGTGTGTACAAGAACGAAGGACTAACATATTTTTGTTAGTGATCTTTTCCCTATTCGACTAAGGAGTAGTCGAATTCCATAAACCCTAATTTAGGGTTTATCTTGTTCTTGATTCTTGATTTCTTGTTCTTGCTAGAAATCATAACGGTACGCATATCCTTATATATTCGGTTAATTATTATTACATGTATTATGATCTGCTTCCGCTGCATGCTTTGATGATGTTTACTTGATTATATAATTGTTATGATTATCAAATTCCAACATATACTTGCCGAAAGTCTTCTTAGAAGCAGTCTCCCTACTTTCGGTTTTACCCTGATGTAGGGGTAGGATCTGTCTACATTACACCTCTTTTATACCCCGCTCCGACGGTATTTTGTATGTTGTTGTTGTTCTTGTTGTTGGTATATATACAATATAAATTGAATAAAACATCTCTTTATAGTTGACCGGATTTCACAGCACTTTATAGTTACAAGATGAACTAACTTATATAGAAACTAATACGTATACGCGCAATCTATTAAGGTAATTAGACACTAATACTAGGAGGAAAAAAAGACCATAAATCCTACCACCATAGAAGATAATTAGTAGATATATTATCTAAGACTCAATATCACATTCTAATAACTGAAATCTTTTCTTGATTCCACTGATCTTTACGCTAGCAACTCGTTCTGTTCATCATCCATTCCGTTCATTGTGTCATATAATGGCTTGTTCAATGTTTCTGGCAAGTAAAACACAAGAACCCCTCCAATAATTCCACATGCCCCAAAGACCATAAACGGAAAGCCACCATCCATAACTACCACAAAAGGTACCAAAATGGCACCTAATTGTGCCACTTGCGTTGCACATCCGAGTGCTGCATTTCTGACTACTGTTGGAAATAACTCCATTGCGTATATGTATAACAGATTGTAAGTCCCGGCCATCCCAAATATTCCTAAAACACCGCAAACCATACTTAACGTCTTCCAAATCCCTTGGCTTACCATTATGCTACCTATAATACAGAAGATCCCACTAAACCACAATGTTCCGATACCAAGTGGCTTCCTCCCAATCCTATCAATCAAGATCGAAGTCAAAAAATATGCCGGCATCTCTGCAACAGCATTGAGTAGCACATTGAGATATAGGTTGGTATTTAGGTTGACTACATTTAAGCTTAGTCCATAGTACACGAACGAGCATGTGAAGTCGACTCCCATTAGAAGAAACAAACGTGTTCTCATTAATGGTGACTTGATCACGTCTATGACTGACCACATAATAGTTCCTTTTGTTTCCGTTTCCATATCCTTGTGATCAATATTCCTTGCATCCTCGTCTACCACAACGTATACATTTTTAGGAATTTGTTTTCCATTTGATTTTGCAATATCGTGCATGATCTTCATGGCTAGTTTTGTTTTACCTCGAACGAGGTACCATCTAGGGGACTCGGAGATGAAAGGGAGTATGAAAACAAGGAAAAGGATAGATGGCACGGAAGAAGCAATATAGAGGGAGCGCCAGGTTTGGAATATGTAAGCTATGCCAGAGAGAAGAGCTATCCCGAAGGAGAAGAAGTATAAGGTTGACAGTCCAGCAATACCACGCTTGGTTGGCCCTATGGGCTCAGTGGCAAGAACGAAGGCACAAACGCCTACACCGCCTGTGCTGAACCCGGTGAGTAGACGGAAGAGAACGTAGGTCCAATAATTAGGGGAGATTGATGTTAGTAAGCCAAAAATGGCGTTTAAGATGCATACAATCGTGAGCGATCCTTTTCTTCCGAGTTTTGAATCTGAAAGATGACCAAATACTCCAGCACCTGAAAAATAAGATCAGCCATTTAAATATGATGGATCCATAATATTGTTGAGGTTAAGACTCGATCATCATGAACACTAATGGTGCTTCAAGTTCAAGGTTTATCCTTTTAACAAACAAATTATATAAATTTATAAGTTCAACAGTAATTTAAGGTTACATTATGAAGACCGTACACTAGAACAATATATACACTTACAACAATAAGTGTTTATATATAGAGACGATACTCTACAACAACATATACACTTGGTTTCTTCATGTCTCATTAAAAGGTAAAGATAAAAGTCTATAGCAGTTTTCTTAAGCTGTGTTTTTGATAACTCGGGATGGAAGAAGTAGAATAGGAGGGTGTTACCTATCATGCTGCCGCAAAAGAACATAGCCTGAACTAATCCAACCTTGTATTTTTGTCCACACACCAATCCCCACTCAGCCACTGTCGACCACCCTTGACCATCGTCCCACTGCCATGTACTCAGCTGTAGCCCACAAACGCTCTTGTCTGAATCCCATACACACTGACAACCGTGGTTGCATGTCCAACTAGGTTCACGGTCAGCAAAGATCATGACCATGGTGTGAAAAGCATCAAGAGCCCATGCCATGCTCGTGAGAACTAAATGCTTGAATTGCCAAATCCCAAACTCACCACAGTATTTGGTTAACATTTGGTCGATGGAGAGACGTTCGAGCCATAGTGCATGACCGTTGGCTGTATGGTTTTTGACGGGTGGGAGTAGAGGTGATTGGAGATCATCCAATGCGTTTGTATTGTGTGACATATTGGCGTTGTTAGGTTTTTTTGATATCGAATGTTGTATTACTTATGTAGGGAAACATTTGGTGACTTGTATGTCATCTAATTGGCGAGATGTAAAACTAATATAAAAATATACCTCGTGGGCAAGTAGCTAGGCAACGATGGGAATAAATCGTTTCTCTTAATAATAAAAAAAGAATATATCTTGAATTTAAAAGATACATTGTTGTGTTCAAATGCAAGTAATGATATTTAAACTTGTTGGTTTAGTCTATCAACAATAGACATTATGATTAAAAAATGAAAGGTAATTAGTCGTTCCTCTTCAACAAAGCTATAAAGTATGGCGGGTAGTTGACATCATAATTCATTCACACGCTTTGATTTCTAGTAGAAATAGTAAAATAAATCCGGTTTTGTTGGCTTGGATTGTTACATCCGCTTGTTGTATTGATATGTAGTTCTATTGTGCCATTTTGTAGCTCCTAACTTGTTTTTAGACAATATTGCCGTTCGATCAGAAAAGGTATGCGGGTAGCCATGTCTAAAGTTTATTTCTAATAGATAGCCAGATAGGACATGTTGCTAGTACGATCACGTTTACTGGTATATGGGTAGACACTCTGATACGATCCTATCCATGTTAACGAGTCCGAATTCCATGCACACGTGAAGACATGAAATGAAGTCTGGTTACTGTTTACATGCATGTAGTCTAAGGAGAAGTAGTCAACAATTTGGTTTATTATTATTGCATTTGTGGTCATCATGTGCTAGTTATTTTAGGCTAGTAATACATGCACGTTTCCTTCCCATGTTATTCAGTTCCTATTTTTTAGGTTAGTTGTAAGTTAGTAGTTTGTATCTTTCATATTTGCATCATTAGAGAAGGAAGGAAAAAGAAAGTTAATTTCAAAGTCTTTGTCTATCTTTATTAATTTCTTGGAGCCTTGCCAGTTGCCCCCTCAAAGGGCTTTATCATATCACTCTCGTATCTACTTTTTGGGAGATCGACCATCTCTAATCGGTCTTCTATCACACTCTGTTAAGCGCATTGTTGTATATATCATTGTTTTCACATACAGTCGTCGAGAATCAAGATATATTAACTAAATTTTAACCGATATTTTGTACAAAAGCATGAAAAACTAGTGTATTTTAACGATAATTAATTAATTGGTTCACATACAGGCTACAAGAGACGGGTTCGACCTATTGGATGGAGACATTTCTAATAACTAGAGTACAAACAATGTTTAATGATCTAGATTATTACTACCGTCCTATGAATTTACAGCTTTCTTGACAATTCAAATATCCACATACAGATAGATTAACTATAAACGAGATTCATGTGGATATAATTCAAATATCTATATAAAGTATGTCTACTTTTGAATTGTTCAAAGAAAATATAAAATAACTCCACGATTTCCTGGCGTAGACTAAATATTTATTTTTTTCTAAATTGCTGAAGTTGTTGCTCTTTTTTTTAAATGCTTTGACAACCTGGTTCTTTTTGTAAAAAGCAATGGTAGACATGTAAAATGTAAATTATCTATCCAGCTTATAAAACATGTTTTAAATAAATTCAACTTTCAACTTTTAAGGCAAAACTACCAATAGTCGGAGTTAAGGTGTGTGTTCTATTTGATACGGTGGTTTAAACAAACCCGTTGGGTCATTTGGCACTATATAGAAACAAGGCTTGTTTCGATGCCAAACCTCCCAGAAAAGACACGTTAGGAAATGAGCTCGATGCCTCGATCCCATAATTCTTTCTTTCAGATAGATAACCAATGGAATTCAAAACAACGTTTAGTTTGGTATGATTTGATCTTGGATCCGCATTCTGTCTATGGCATTCCTATGTAACATTTTTTAGAGGTTCTAGTTTCTTGCTATAATCTACAATAACTGCATTGTCGTTAAAAGAAGGTATGCGTTCTATATGGAAGAAAAACTCTTGAAGGACTTTCTGGCACAACCTTCGGGTCCAAAATTATTCACAAATTTGATTTTAGAGTTTTACTTGATTTTTTTTTTTGGTGACTTAGTTCTGCTTGATAACCACCAAATCACATGAAATCAGTGGTTTCTAAATTTTAAAAGTTATATATGAATTTTGGCAACCTAATTAGAAAAGAACCCTTAAACAATCCTTTGTAATTAGTGAAAGTCATCAATGAAGACTATTTTACTTCTCTCAAACTTAATTACTTTTGCTCTTGGACTCTGGGTGAAGGCTAAATTCACGTGATATACTTTCCTCAAGATGCCGATATACGTAACTAACTTTGCTAATTGTCAGTATTGCTAAATATTTTCAAATTTTATTTGAAATCGCCTATCACCAGTCTAGCCGGTTACCTTATAAACTTTGCACTTTTTATTTATTTTAATTGTAGACGTGGATTATCTGGCGTGGCAAAACTAATTTATCCCGCCCAAAAGTTCAGACCTAACTCGTTGACCTAATATAACCAGCCCAAAACACACGCTTTACTCCACACACACTCTTAACTTTCCCAATTTCAATCAAGAACCCTAACTTTTGTCAGATATTTTCAGGTATGTAATTGTTAATTAAAAACACACAATCGTTTGATTGTTATTATAATCGTTAATTTAATAAAAGACCTAATTTAATATTACAAAGCATAATTCGGTTAGCTAAATGGGCCAATGACCTGTACATAAGTTCCTGACAATGGGCCCAAGTAAATGCTAATACTCTCCGGCGATTAGAACGGGAGATCTTCGAACGTTTAAACTGGAGCGAATCTAAAGAAACAATGCAGTAGGAAGACCCTTAGTAAATATATAAGCATACTGAAAACGCAAAGCCACATGGAGAACATGAACTTGTCCGAAAGTAACAAAGTCAAAGACAAAATGTATATCGATCTCAATGCGTTTCGTATGTTGATGCTGAACCGAATTCGCAGACATATACATGGAACTCACATTATCACAATAAACAAGAGTAGATGTAAATCAAGGAGTATGCAACTCACCTAATAGATTACCAATCCATGTCGTCTCATCAACCACATTAGCAACACCACGATATTTAGCTTCAGCATCAGAGCGTGATAAAGTAACTTGGCGCTTAGCGGACTATGATAAAAGATTATCAAAAAAAAAAAATAATAATAATAAAATAAAATAAATACCTGAAGTAGAGGAAACATGAATCTCAATACCATGATCAATAGTGCCATGAACAAAATACGCTTCAAGAGGGTATAATGCGGACCACGAGAGTCATGCATAATAAATGCTAAGACCGCCATTAACATACACGTTATAAATATTAAGATGAAACACGTGTTATTGAGTGGATACACAAGATTGATTATAACATATATAAACGCTTATATTAAAACTTGACTACTCAAACAATGACATTAAAACAAAATTAGAGTTATTGTCTAGTGCGCATAAATGCATTTTATTTATTTATTTATTTATTTATTTCATGGACACTTGTATTTTTATATTATAATGCTATATCCTCTATTTTTATAGCACCTTCAAAGCATCGGGCATATGGATTATGGACCTTTAAAAGTTTAAAGCAATACCGGCCCAAACATACTATTTCGAATCATGTAATGAATTCACAACTTCACATCAGACATTGGTTAGGGTTCTTGTTTGGGTCCTTCATGCAATCATGCCTGAAACATGCCTTAATGTATTCGTTCTTTATGTATGTTATTTTGCTAAATTATCAACCACTATTCATAGATGTTTCTGAACGGACGGATACAGTTTATTCAAACTGCAAACCGATTAAGTTGAACTTGACTATGAACAAGCTCGAGCTCGGCTGATTGTGTATAGATTCGTGTATAGATATATACAAACTCTACAAAAAAACATATACTCAAAAGAACTTGAATATTCATACAACTCTACCAACAATAAACAAATGTCGTTATAAGTTATAACTAAGAGTACTAACCAAACTACCAAACGCCCAACATCGTCTATATCAAATACATATCTTATTTTAGGGTCATTCGGATTACAAAAAATAATATCATATCGACTTACCAACTTATATCAGTGCCAAGCAGATGCTGATATAAGATTTCTTTCTTTCCAACCCAACAGCATAGCTCCATCTTCTTCCACCAACGTATAATGCTTCGAGTAGCACTTTAGCAAATCCCTGATAACCGAATTTACATACCCACTTAACGGATACTGTTTAAACCCTGCCATAGTTAACCTTGACCTCCACTTCTTGAAAAGCTCATGTCTTTCAACTCTTTCTTTACCTTCACATGCTATGATGTTGACTATATCTCGAGCCAAGCAATGCTGTTCCACGTTTATTCGTTCTCTTTTGTCTCGTGTTGAAGTTGCATCCATTGACTCGAACATTGCAGAGTAATAGTCAAGGGCTTCCAAGAACCTGGGAAAGAAAGCAGCTGTGTTTGTGTTCGATTCTTGCTCGATTAATGTAACAACTTTCGGTGAAAGTGATTTAACCATTCTTAACCGTTCGTCTCGTGGGTTATTCACGTCAACACTTTCGTCCGGCATGTGATGAAGTTGAAGCGGGAAATTCACCGCTAAGGCCTCACCTGGTCTTACATCAAGCATCGATTTTGTCACGTGTGGTGCGTAAACCGGAAGCGGGTGAAACTCAATCGGGATATTAAAATTTTTAGAAACCATTTCTAACCGTTTTCCAACTAACTCCAAACTATCGCCACGTGCATATTTCGAAACTGGATCGTCAATTCCCGTAATACGGACGTGAGGTGGGCCCCCAGGTCTAGCAGCAAGAGCCTGCAGAAGTGTCATCCATTGTGTCCCTTGAGCTATTTGGAAGTCGATGATGTGGATTCGATCTTCATTTCTGCAAGCTTCTGCTATTGCACCGTTTGCAGCCATGTACCCGAACTTCAAATACGGGCATATATCGTACAAGATTTGCATGTAGGAAAGTAAGTCTTTACCTTCAGGTTCCCGACACCTTAAAGCTCGATATATGTGAGTCCCAGACAATTCCCGCCTAGCTACCAAACCTTCGACCATATAAGCACCTAACCTCTGTATTGGGTCGCCACTAATCGACACCAAAGCTTTTGCATGTTCAACCAGGACCTTAAACTCATCAAGCTTGTTTCCAGCAAGTGCACTTGCACACGCAATAAGCAACTGTTTTAGATTACTATTATTATGTAGAACTTGGGGCTGAACCATGTTTGAACTGGTGGGTTCATGGGTCCACTGTGTAGGCCTTTGGCTTGACGGTTGTGGCCACTGGTTTTGACCATAAGAAGGGTTAATGGGCATGGATACGTCATCATCTGGGGCCATTAGAGTGGTCTCTATATCTTGAAGAGCATTGATCATGTAATGAGCACTGCTTGAAGGGTTAACAGAACTACAATCTTCGAGGGAAGAAGGGCTAGCACCTGAGGTTGAGCTGTATTTTTCTCGACTATCGCTGTTTGTGGTGAATATCTCTGAATCAAACGGGTTTACGAAGGGAGAATTGGGTGAGTCTCTTGATTCAAACTTTAAGGATTCGATTCGTCTTGTGGGAAATAATGGGATTTGTGGTTTGGGAGATGAGTAAGATGAGGGTTGACCAGTTACTCTATAACCAAAATGTTGTTCCGAGCCCATGCTATTTGATAAGCATTAGATATCAGTACATCATTTTCTTGTTTTCAGGGTTAGTTTTCGGTTTTATGGTGAAAGATGATGGCTGTCTTGATGGTTCAACTTGTTGGGTAATAACTAAATAGGCCTGAAATGACAAGGTAAAGAAATATACTGTAAGAATATAAGCAAATCTCAAGCAATAGTTTCTGATTTTTGTAAATGTCAGTGATCAATTGATTAAGGTCATATACTCGACTAATCTTAATCAAACAACCATCAGAAAATGAAACTAGAAACAAAGTGAGGCCGAAAGTATAAACAGCCGAATATAATATCTGAATACAAAATTAATCTAGGCCAGGACATGAGGCCACATAAATAACAGAGCAGCTGCAATGACTACAATTTACTATCACATAGCTTCAATCATAAATAGATAAGACTTTAAGAAAGAGTGTTTCGTGATAGAATTTAGAAACAGGATTCCAAGATGAATCATTTGAATATGGAATAAAACATTTCAGCAAAACAGCGTAGTACTCGAATACCAAGTTTACTACTAACTATATGCTCTTTTTTACCACAAACACGCTCTATTATAAACCTTTGTCCATTGCTTTTGTTTTAGAAATTCATTGTGACCGTGTTTATCACCATGTATATTATTTGAACACATACATAAAAACATGCTTTTATAAACAGTAACTAAATTTTACTAAACTGAAAATGATGCAGAGATAATGATAACAGATACACATAAACTCATTGATCAGAAACCATATTGAATTACTATGTACTTTATTACACAAGACCTTCATGTTAAGAAATATATGTGATTTTTCAATAAATTCCAATAAGTACATAACAAAAAAATGCAGATCAATATCCCTACGAAAAGAGCTACCAAAATATCATGAGGAATTATACTGATTAATCTACGACAGATCAAGTTAACTAACAACGCAGTAGATTCATATTTGCTACACCCACATAAAAGTATCCACAAAAACAATCCACTCGCTGAGGTGTCAGCGAGTGATTGGTTTTTTTTGGGATCCACATCCCACAAAAACCAATCACCCGCTCAGCGAGTGGATTGTTTTTTTGTGGATACTTTTATGCGGATGTATCATTGCTCTAACCATAAAACCTAAAGCTACAAAACGTAATAATTTCTACCCAAGAAAGTGCAGGATCAAAAAGCGAATAAAAGCCCTGTTTCATAGCATGTTAAACCCCATGTAAAAACCAACAAATCATCCTACAGCCTGAAATAAATCAAATAAAAACATATCACCTGTGCAGGTGTGAACGTATTTATATATTATACTGTGTAGAAACAATCAAATCTTCTTCTTTTTTTAAATTAAATCCAAGCCACCAACCAAACCCTTTTTAAGATATTCAATTCTTTGACTTTATATATTTTAATGAAGTAAACCACAATAGAAAGGTATTCTATTCACCAAGGCAAACAAAAACATAACTTTCTTTTTTTGGACATTTTAACAAACAGGTTATACACAAATCCTTAGGGGGCGTTTGATTTCGACTTAATCGACTTAATATGAAAAAAACCGAATTAATTAAGTCATATATAAATTGTTTGTTTGTGACTTAATAAAGAAACATGACTTAAAATATTAAGTAATAAAACTGAGCTTGTCTGCATTAAGTCATCTTTTAATTAAACATGATTTAATAAAAAAATTTAACAAACAAGCCCTTAATCTCTTCAAAGACGCTTTGATTCCACCGTAACCGCTTATGCTACTAAAAATACGCACTCCCGCTCCTAGTGTTCTACATTCTTTTTTTTTTTTTTTTTTTTTTTTTTTTTTTTTTTTTTTTTTTTTTTTTTTTTTAATGAGCGCGATTCCCTGTAGATTAGAAAAACCCTTATTTCAACATTTTGATTCACCATAAACAATCATTTATATGGAACCACTATACCGCTTACGTAAGGGTGTCGTTGTTGTGTTGGCAGCTTAGCTTGCTTAGCTTATGACGGTTATCAACTTTGAGGTGAAATATTGCCTTCCAACAGCCACATAAACTCACGTTGATGAACCTCGTAAATAAGCTGTTTAAACAGGCTTTATTGGCTTTATTAAAGCAAAATTCAAATAAGCCCAAAAAAAGCTAACCATAAACAAGAAATGTAATATTAGCAAAAATACGATCTTAAACTCATCTTTAAAAAAAAAAAAAAAAAAAAAAAAAAAAAAAATCTAATAAAATAAAATCATAAAAAGTAAGATAACATCATATGTATGTACCTTAAACAACACGACAGACTATATGTCTTAGGTCTCAGTTGCTGGAAGATAAGATTAAGATGGATTTTATTTAATTTATTGACTTTGTGTTTGGTCAAAGAAATGAAACTGATAAAACAAGGGGATGATGGTCTTATATACAGAAGGGGAGGGCTGGGGGGGAGTTAACGCGGCGTTTTTTTAACGGAGCCTACGCCGACCATAGCACTAGTTAAAAGAACATTCTTGCCTTTTTCATACTACTATTTGGTGTGTCTTTATTCAGTTAGAGCCACGTGATGGTTATGGAGCGTGTTGTATACGCGACTCATTCCTCAAGGAAACAAAATTGGATTTTGGTTTTTACTTTATTTGTTTAATGGATGTCCTAAGAGCACTTGATTTACAAAGACAATAAACGTGTGTTACTAATTTACTAAAGTTATTACCATGGATAATAATATATAAGAAATGATTTGTACAAAATTTGGACACTCAATTGTATACATTACATACTTCTACAGTATTTAAAGTGTGATTCAACTGCTTGTGTAGATGAGTATCCAATAAAAAGTGTGAGTGTCCCAATCACCTCCCATAATATATAGTCTCTCCATTTTAATTTATTTTTCTAGTTTTGATTTTTATTTTTATTTTTTCAATTTTAACTTTAACTATTTTCTTTTGTGTTATATAATACTTGATACGAAATATTAAATCAATTGAGTTTAATATTATCATTGGTATAATTTTTATCACATATTATATAACACAAACAAAATTACTTAACGTCAAAGTTGAAAAAGAAATACTTTAAAAAGTCAAAAAAATGAACAAATAAATTAAGAGATAGGGAGTAATTTGTTTTAAAACCGGTAACAAACTTAAGTCAATTTCATTTTCAAGATAAGATATGAATATTATGTATCGTGACAATCATGCGACTTTTTGTATATCTTTAGTTGTATACTTGTATATATAAGGGTGTAAAGTGTGGCCACGAGAAAAGCATTAACAAACATTTTTTTTGCGCTTTGCCGATAGGAAACATCACTCTCTCATGTGATTTGCCGTAGGTCAAATGCTTATTCGTGTTTTCTTAAGCATAGTCTTATCGCTTGATGAGAGCTACATAACAAGGGTTTTGATGTTGTGCTGTGTGTTTTGTGTAGTTGATGTATATTTAATACGTAATAAATAAATACAAAATGATGGAATTTATTTTGGAGAAGGATAATGAAAAATATACTTCATTCGTCTCAAAATAAGTGTTGAAAT
Organism: Artemisia annua; assembly: GCA_014162995.1. Taxonomy (NCBI): domain Eukaryota; kingdom Viridiplantae; phylum Streptophyta; class Magnoliopsida; order Asterales; family Asteraceae; genus Artemisia; species Artemisia annua. The sequence goes on from LBNU01010451.1 coordinate 181,107, forward strand.
TCTTATTTTTGAATGTCCCAAATAAATGTTCACACTCTGTTTCAACCAATCAAAATGAAGTTTAGTATATAAGGAACACTTATCTCTTTCTCAGTGCAACATTTAGTGAGATTTCCTAAAGCTTTGTAGAATTTGAAAATGGATATGTATTTTGGGACGATGAGAGTATATGTTATCATGAAACGGATGTGATATTTTAAGGAAAAGCAAAGAAGAACTCCCTTTCACTTTCCACCTAATTATCAAACATAGTTTTTTTTTTTATCTAATAAGAGAAAACTAATTTTTATCAATCAATTCTATTATTAACCAATGGAATAGCTCAATTGCAAAATCGAGTCTCTATGTTGACCAATAGAAGTCAAATTTGAATTAATTTGGTCAAACTTTTAATAAATTCGGTGTAGAATTTGGTTGAGAAAAAAATAAAAATACACATGACCTTGTGAGCTCTTTTCTTTTTAATTTTGGATTTAAGGCATATAAACTTTATATTTTGATTGGTTATTAAAATTTACAATAACTTTAAACTTTTAAAAAGTTGTTAATCTTAAATCTAATTTTATGAATTTAATTGTAAAATCCTTAACTTTCATAATTTTATAAAATGTATATATTTAACAAATACCTCATTTACTTTGATTTTAAACAATTACTATTATTATTATTATTATTATTATTATTATTATTATTATTATTTTTTATGAACATCACTTTATTATTATTATTATTATTATTATTATTATTATTATTATTATTATTATTATTATTATTATTAAATTAATCATAATACTAATAGCTCCGTGAACGTACGCGTTATAAATATCAAGTTGAAGCACGTGTCATTTAATGTATGTACAAGATTAATTATAACATATACAAACAATAACATTCACTGAATTTGAATTATGTTAAAATATCAAATTAAATTACTCAAACAATAACATTAAAAACAAACTTTGATCATACATTCAAACTCGAAAAAAAATATTGTTGAAACATTATTTTTAGTTTTAGCTATTGTCCGAACTTAATTCACATTTAATAACCGGTGCGTATACGGGTTAACAAATGAATTAATACGGCAAAACTTTAACATATTTTTATGTAATACTAAAAGTCTGTAAATGCACAAGATTGTAAATAATAAAATAAAAACACGATTGTAAATACATACTAAACAAATATACTTGAAGTATAATGTTGATGCATAATCTGGCGCGGGCTGGATTCAACGACTCTCCCTGGGCCGTTAGTCGTCTTCTCGAGCCCTGATTAGACCTGCCAACAAAGAGAACGCGTTAGGAGTGGACCCGAGGCCGTAGCCCCGGGATCCACCTCCGACGGTCAAGTTAGTATCAATGCGTTATAGCATTCAAGAATTAGGTTTAGGGTAACCTGTTGTGTTCTGTTAAAAAGGGAATCCCAGCCCTATAATTATAGGGCATGGATTAGGGTTTAGGCGTAGAGTGGGCCGCTGTCTGCCGGGCCTGGCCCATTCCAGACTATACGTCCACAAGCCCCCCAAGTCTAGTGTGACATTGTGCATGGCTATGTTATGCTAGACTTAAGTTCTGTTCATGGCCGCGTAGGCCCAATCAACCGTGACGGCATGGCCCATGTGTGCGCAACTCAGGTGTGCGCATAGGACGGACTATACTGCGCAGCCCAAATGCGACAGTGCGCACTGGTTGTCCCAGAGGCGCAGTCCTGTTTAGCCCATTAGACTATATCCGAATCCGCGACCTTGTAGGCGCGTCCGTGGTGACCATGTTCCATCCTGAGTAACACCCGTTCTTACATGACGGGGAGGGATGCGCATATGCTAGGTTTCCCGCCACAGTGTGACAGTAAAGACCCCGTAAGAAGAACACATAGTTCTATAGTTGGGGTGACACTGACACTGCGATTGTGAGAGTCTCACAATGGTGAAGGTGGATCTCGTATGCTGCATCCTGGGTAAGGGCGTACCTTTTGTACTAGTAGCGATGCAACATGGTGCGACAGAAGACGTGCTTCTGTGGCAGAGGTGCGCGCTGTGCGCGACAAGGAGGTGGGAACATTACATCCGTCTTTACAACCGACAGAGGACGTCTCCCCTGCGGCAAGATGGTGCGAATATTTAAATCCGTCTTTGTACCGGGCTTGCAATACCTCTTATGTACGATCTGCTTCCAAATATACCTGAGTGACGCGTACGGAAACAGTGGTATTATATACCCTGGTAGCCCCCCAAGTTTGATGGTGCTACTCTTGTAGGAGCATTAAACTTAGTCATTCAAATCCTGAAAAACACTTAATGCAAATATTAGAAGTATATGCCGCGGATCGCAACATATAAAACCTAATGAAGTAAAAGATTAGCGTGAAGCAATATATAACATATAGCATGTGAAATTAACACATAAGAGAAGTGGTAGTGCGAATTACACCTATCGTGAGGTTTTACAAACTACATAAATAATGAATTGTTGTTTCAATCGCACCGTGACCGCGACTAATAGCTTCAATCGCACGCACAGACGCAGATGGATGTATCGTGACCACATAGACCCGAATGTTCGTGGATGATCGCAGATGAACATAACATGACCACGGCTTTTGCCCAGTGCGCTCATGACGATTGGCTAGCATCGTGGTGCATGTTCAATAGCACGTAGCTAATCTGCGAAGATGTCCGAACGCACGGCCTAACGCGGGTAGATTTATCGTGATTGCGTTGTTCGAACGTGAAAACAAGCATACCAACCGTAAAAACATTATGTGCGCGAATTAATTCGCGGCTAAAAGATAAAGTAGGTCCGATCATGCAGACTTAGTGCGACTATAGATAAAATCGTGTTTACCAAGTTAAAAGATTTACATAAAATCTTATGAATACTTAAAAAATACCGCATCGGCCGGGTTTTAAAGTGCAACCTAAAAAAATACAACGTATTAAAGTTACCGGCTTTTGAACTCGATGGTTGCTTTCCGGTGATGTGAGAGCACGAAACTTGTCGTAGTCATGTCTCACGGATGGCGCCACTTGTTGATGCATAATCTGGCGCGGGCTGGATTCAACGACTCTCCCTGGGCCGTTAGTCGTCTTCTCGAGCCCTGATTAGACCTGTCAACAAAAAGAACCCGTTAGGAGTGGACCCGAGGCCGTAGCCCCGGGATCCACCTCCGACGGTCAAGTTAGTATCAATGCGTTATAGCATTCAAGAATTAGGTTTAGGGTAACCTGTTGTGTTCTGTTAAAAAGGGAATCCCAGCCCTATATTTATAGGGCATGGATTAGAGTTTAGGCGTAGAGTGGGCCGCTATCTGTTGGGCCTGACCCATTCCCAGACTATACGTCCACATATAATTCTTAGTTGTACTTGTAATATGAATTTTGTGCGTGTACAAAAGTCATGTTTAGTAGTTGTAATAATATAAAAAGCTTCTCTTGTACATGTCAAATGTGTTTCGTGTAACGAAATAAAACCGAAAGCATTAAAGATGTCGCAAACACGAATGATGGCTTAAAGCGCTAATGACGTCAAAATATTCCGATCCTCATAATAAACAAACAAGTAACAAATTAATGTCATGATGTCTTATTTNTTTTTTTTTTTTTTTTTTTAATCATAAACGAATAAGTTTTGAATGGGGATTGTATCACGCGCTAGAGTAAAAATGACATTGCGTCTTCTGTTGTGTTCATGGGTCCTAAGATTCGAGAGTTTGGTAACATTTTAAAGTACAGCACTTTATAGGAAAAACATACAAGTCCCTTAACTACTGATTAGTTGTAATTTGTTAATTTAGTGTATTGATCAATTGTGTCATACCTAGATCTCGTTTGCCATACGTCACTTTAAAATCACTCTTCTTCTTCTTGGTCCATATAATATGTATAATTAACTTTATACATAATTACATAACAGCTATGACTATTAATCGTTTAAATAAAAGATTAAATTAATAAAAGAAAGTCAAAATAATGTAATATTCATGCTACGTTTTTATGCAGGCCCCAAAATTAACATTCATGATGGATAAATAGAAAATGACCCATGTTCAAGTTACATATGAAAGTCAAGTCTATTTTCTCTAATTTCCTACGTCTATCGGTATTTCTTCCGCCGTTTCCAAACTTTTTCGTGGTCATCCCACGAGATTCACACGATGAGTCTTGAACAGAAGTGTCCTTTGACACTTTAAATTTAACTTAACACTAAACCACTTCGGAGATAGTTGTTACAAACTTACACCCTCAATAGAACAAACTCTATATAGGGACAGGAAAAAAACCCGAATTTGACGGAGAAATCCGAAACCAAGGTTCGGTGTCATGAGCTCGATGCTATAATCTAATTTCCCAACATGTATATGCATTACATGTCGATCGATGAATAATACTTGTAATTGGGGCGAGGCGGGTCATGCTAATAGGGTTACGGGGCGGGTTTGGGCCTTAAACGGATATTTTAATCGGGTTTGGAGCGGGGAATACTCGCTCCGCTCTGCGCTAACCGAATAATATATATACATATACAAATACATCTATACTTATATAGTATTTTCTTAGTATTTACGTAATAAAAAAATATCACTCTAATATTTTGTAAGATTGCAAAACTGTGATTATAGAAACTCGTTTATTATCGTATTTTTAAGTTTTAATTTTTGGCGGTGTAATTTATCGTTATTTATGTATAATACTATCGCTGAAAACTTAATAAGGCTTTTTTGTACTTCATCTGTCCCAAAATTATTGTCCAGTTTGAATTTTCAAAGTCAAATTGGTTCAACTTTGGCCATAAATATATATTTTTTTATTATATAATACTTGATGAAAATTATACCCTTGAAAAGTGCACTTAAAACCCAATTCATTTATATATTTTGCATCAAATATTATATAACACCCACAAAAATATTTAAGGTCAAAGTTGAAGAAGAAAGACTAAAAAAGTAAATAGTGGACAATAAATTTGGGACGGAAGGAGTAATTGATTATAATAGGTTTTTAATCTTCAAGTTATTGCTAACAGTCTAAAATTAATAATAAATATGAAATGGTGCAGCTTTTTTCGACATTTGCACCCAAAGATGAAAGAGGACACCCGGATAAGATCAACGATTAATACGGGGCGGGTTGGGAGGAGCATCGTGCCCCGACAGAGCGCCCTGATTAAATCCCCGATGGGGATTGAGACGAGTTGGGGAGAACTTTGATAATCGGGTTTAAGGATGGGCATGGCCGCCCCCGCCTCGTTGCCATCCTAACCCTTATACTCCCTCCGTCCCATATTAAATGTTCACTTTTGACTTTTGGAGTCTTTTTTCTTCAACTTTGACCTTAAATATTTTTGTTTGTATTATATAATACTTGATGAAAATTATATCAAACGAAAATACATTTAAAACTCAATTCATTCATAGTTTACATCAAATATTATATAACACACATAAAAATATTTATAGTCAAAGTTTATAAAAAAAAGACTTTGAAAAGTTAAAGTGGACATTTAATATGAGACGGAGGGAGTAGTACAAAACTATGTTAGAAACATGACATATACTTGAAGGGTGTGTTATTTCAAGAGTAGAAAATATCTAGGGTGATAAGTATAAAAATCCAAAAAAAAAACAAGTTCCGTTACACGTGTAAGTGAGTGGTAATGTCAGCAGGTTGACTAGAGTTGAGTCAGTTGACCAACGCGTTACGCGGTAATGACTGTAAAATGCGGCACATGATTAGGTACATGATTTTAACCAAATTAGGCACATGATTAAAATAAACTTTTACCAAAAGGTAAAGAATGTTGGAGTTATCTATGTCAACATTTACTTGTTTTGTTTTAAACTTGTATGATTTTCTAAATAATAAGAGAATTTAAAGAAATTTGCTATACAATAACCACTTGACAATGATTAATTAATACGTAAATAACATATTTTTTTATATATTTTAAAATATTTATTTATTTAATACACAATCATTATTTACTGCATAAGTTTGTAGAAGCACGACGATGGCTATTTTATAACGCAATTATACTTTTAATTTTACCAATCATTATAAGAAACCATTTTCGGATGTTAATCTCAACGCAATAGTGTAATTTTAAATCTAAATCTGATTTTATCTGATAAAATACTATGATCTATTTCATAAAGTACTTCATTTTCATGTTCGCGATACCATTTTGTCAATGCGAGGACCGTAACATAGAAGGATAGATGGGGTTGCGGTCAAAATTTTTAACCTTATATACCTTTAATCATTTTATTTATAGTTGCACTCATTTTAATAAAAATAATTTAGCATTGTGTATATCGGCCAACTTAAAATAAATACTTTACAAGTTCGTCACTTTAACAAAAACGTTAAAATTCTGTCTATTGTGTCAATCAACAGGCGCTTAAAAGTTAACCCCCTAAGTTTGCTTTCTATAAAATATGAACCTCCAAGCCTCGTCACTATGTAACAATTCACGCCCAAATATACTCAAATTATGCAAGAACAGATTTGGCGATTTAGCGACAATCCACTACGATCAAGGTCATCAGCGATTACTAAATATACTTATTTATGCAAATGAAACACCAATCTATTCTGTTTGGCATCTTGTTCTCCCGAGGTTTGGATCTTGATTCAATTTCTTGCATGCTTTGTAACGGGTTTGTAGAATCAAATGCGCATACTTTTTTCACTTGTGACACGACTTCTTCTGTTTGACATCTTGTTCGCTCTTGGACTGGCTTCTCGTTCCTGATATTTTGCTCATGTGAGGACTGGGACACTTGGTTTGATTCTTGGCGCGCTTCCAAGGACAAGAAGTCGCGTGCTTATGCCATCTTCTCGGCTACCTGTTAGACCCTATGGCGTTTTAGAAACAATATCATATTCAACTCTCAATCTATCAGGAAATGTGATATTTTTTATTTTATTTGTCTTGTTTCCTTTTCTTCCACAAAAAGGTGTAGATTGGCGGGAACACCCTGATCCCGGGTGCCTTTTGACACCAGCCATTGTCCACCCCACAAGGAATAGCTCCGGCAACTCTCCTGGCCTAGTGGGGCAACAACTGGAGTGAGCACGAGTCAAGACTCGGACCCCTGAGCTCTTATTCCACAAAGTCTCTCCAGTGTGCCCATAGGTTTTGCGGAGGTGGCTACCTATATGAAGCAAATGCCAAGGATGAGACTTGAACTTGGGTCTATTGACTCAAGCACAAGTGCTCCAACCATTGGACTAATGCTCCATTAGTAAACTTTGTAATAATTGAAACGATTGGCTGCAATCGCCTTTGTAATTTCTAGCGCATTGCTAGTTCTCATTCTTTAATATAATCTCATTGTTGTTTAGAGGAGGGAAAAAAAAAAAAAAAAAAAAAAAATCTATTCTGTGACATGACTCTTGTTTAGAAAAAATAATAAGTCAAGTTATAGAGCACAGTGGAAAAAAAATTGAAAAAAAAGTAGATAGTGATGATACGGTGTGATGATAAGATCAGACGGATTCGTTGCTTTCATAGTCGTTTAAAAGCTTTCAACATGCAAAAGGAGAATTCGATTCTATTAGTTACTTTCTAAGGTATGAAAGCCTTCTTTCTGGGTACAAAAAGGCATCGAGTGTTTGAGAATTTTATTAGTAGTTACTTTCTAAGGTATGAAAGCCTTCTTTTCTGGTACAAAAAGGCATCGAGTGTTTGAGAATTTTGTAGCTTGACTAATACATCTTGGCCCCTTTTTTCATGTGCCCCACGACCCCATCCATCAAATAAATCTTTTATTTTCATAGTGTTATTGAATATTATGTTGTAAATATATCTTTTGTCACGTTATTTTCTAGATTATGGATTATATCGAATGTACAGAATCATTAATGTAATTCTGCTCAAAAAAAGAATCAATAATGCAACATGACTTGAATTGATGAGGTATATTTTTTTTTAGAACTTTCGTTGCTTATCACTTTATCATGTCGGTCTGAAACTTGGTGGTCTGTAAATCTGAAATGGTGTTCGAGTGATGGATTTAAGTTTAGACGCCTTCCTAGGTGTTACGCAATGACTCATTGAGTGTGAATCACAACAAACTAAAAATAAAAATAAAAAAACAAAACGATTTTATAATAACAATTCATGGGTTTTGTTTAAGCATTTTATATTGGGCAAATTACATGAAAATGTATGCAACTTGCCACTTTTTTCCATTGTGTGTAGCTTTCTCTTTTTTTTCCCAATGTGTCACTAAACTTGCTAAATTCGTCCATTGTGTGTAACGGTGACTTGATTCACCTGCTGGAGCAGGTTAACCTAACGGTCGTTAGGTTTATCATTGCACCGTTAATCCTTTAGACTAACGATTGTTTATTATGGCTACATACAATGACAAAAAGTAACAAGTTAGATGACTTTTATTATTTTTAAAATTTATGTACGTTTTTTACATGTTTTTGCACACATTTTTATACACGCTTTTATACACGTTTTTATGCATGTTTTATACGGATTTTCATACATACATTTGTATACACGTTTTTATGTTTTATACACACGTTTTTTATACACACATTTTTATGCACGGGTTTACACACGTTTTTATAAACACACATTTACACACGTTTTTATACACACGTCTTTATACAGAAATTTTTATATACGTTTTTATACACACGTTTTTTATACACACATTTTTACGTTTGTCTTTTTTTTACGTTTCGTCGGTTTTTTTACGTTTTCGTCGGTTTTTTTACGTCTTCGTCAGTTTTTTTACGTTTTCGTCCGGTTTTTCGTGTTTTTGTCCGTTTTTTCGCGTTTTCGTCCGTTTTTTCGCGTTTTCGTCCGATTTTTTACGTTTTCGTCCGGGTTTTCACGTTTTCGTCCGGGTTTTTATGTTTTTGTCAGTTTTTTTACGTTTTGTTAGTTTTTTTATGTTTTCGTCGGGTTTTTTTTACCTTTTGTCAGTTTTTTTACGTTTTCGTCGGTTTTTTTATGTTTTCGTCCGCTTTTTTATGTTTTCGTTAGATTTTTCACGTTTTCGTCATTTTTTTACGCTTTTGTCAGTTTTTTTACGTTTTCGTCCGTTTTTTTACGTTTTCGTCAGATTTTCCACGTTTTCGTTTGTTTTTCACGTTTTTGTCCGTTTTTTTACGTTTCGTCGGTTTTTCATGTTTTCGTCAGATTTTTCACGTTTTCGTCTATATTTTTTACGTTTTTGTCAGTTTTTTACTTTTTTGTCAGAAAGTGTGAAATAAGGGACGAAAACATAAAAATACAGACGAAAACATAAAAAATTTGGCGAAGACGTAAAAAATGGACGAAAACGTGAAAAAACGGACGAAAAATTGAAAAATCGGACGAAAACGTAAAAAGCCGGACGAAAACGCGAAAAAATGGACGAAAACACGAAAACGGGACGAAAACGCAAAAAAAGGGACAAAAACGTGAAAAAACAAACGAAAGCATGAAAAAACTGACGAAAACGTAAAAAATAGACGAAAACGTAAAAAAATTGGATGAAAATGTGAAAAGCCGGACGAAAACGTGAAAAACCGGATGAAAACGTGAAAAACTGGACGAAAACGTAAAAAAACTGGCGAAAAAGCAAAAAAACTGGCGAAAACGTTTAAAAACGTGTGTAGTGCCGTGCATAAAAACGTGTGTATAAAAAACGTGTGTATAAAAACGTGAATAAAAATGTGTATACAAATGTGTGTATGAAAATCCGTATAAAAACATGCATAAAAACGTGTATAAAAATGTGTGTATAAAAATGTGTGCAAAAACGTGTAAAAAACGTACATAAATTTTAAAAATTATAAAAGTCGTCTCACTTGTTACTTTTTGTCATTGTATGTAGTCATGATAAACGATCGTTAGTCTAAAGGACTAACGGTGCAATGATAAACCTAACGACCGTTAGGTTAATGTAACACCCCAACCCGAGAAGGGCTAAAGTGTTCATAATGGAGTCAAATCAGAACACAAGTGAAACGGAGATTCATACAATAAGCAAAGGGTACAAGGTTACAACAAAACTAAAACAAAAACAAAGGCTAAAATACAAAACAAAGCCCAACTCAGACTATGCCCAATCTCATAATATCTAGTCACTTCTAAGTCCAGTCCAATGCTACAAGGTGAAGTCTTCTAAGCCCAAAAGCAAAGCCTTCGTCCATAACCCAGCTTCCTACTAAACCTGCCGCATGAGAAAAGAAATGCGGCTGAGCTTAAAAGCTCAGTGAACAGATATGAAAGTAAACAAGCACAACAAGATAATACCATAATCGAGAAAGTACAAGAGAGTTTTACAAGTGGTGTCAAGGTATGTCAAAAGATTTTCAAGTCAAGTATAGAAAGATTATCAAAGTTGAGTACGAAGAGTTATCAAGTTAAGTACCAAAAGGTCATCAAGAATAAGTGTCAAAATCATCAAAGTTAATGTCAAAGGATTCAGTATTTAACCCCCAGGCCACACACAATATCCACACACATATAGTAGCCCAATGGAGTGATCAGCTCCCAAATGTGAAGGGACCGCATGCACGCATGCCCAATCACCACACACATGTAGTATATCCAGTCCATATCATCATAATGGCAAAAGCCCACACACATATCACACAAAACTAGGATGCATCCATACGCCCCTGCTGGCCAATAACAATAATAATAATAATAATCATAGCAGCAGTCGATAACAATAATCAGGGACGGCGTAGTACATCTCTCCAACTACGCTAGAGTACATAACATTGGTGCATCAATGCTATGGTTGTGGCTACTCCACAACAAGTAACACATAATACCTGGGTAAATACTGAAGGGTAATGTAGCCAAGGTTCAATATCAAAGGTTTAAGTGTCAATTCACAATCAAAGGTTCAATGGTCAAAGGTTCAAATATCAAAGGTTCAGTATCAAAGGTTCAAGATCAAGTGTCAAGATCAAAGGGTCATCAAGAGTTAATATTAAAGGGTCAAAAAGTGAGAGGTCAAAGCCAAGGTTCCAATCCATAGGGTTCATTAATCCGAGTCCCAACGTCCCATAGTTCATGATCAAAAGGGTCATAATGAGAGTTTAAAACAAAAGTTCAATTTAGTAGGTTCACATCACTTATAAAAAGGTTCGTAGTACAATCCCATTTAAGGGTTTATAAAATGGTTCATTTAAAAGAGATTTTCCAAAGGATGACATTTATAAAACGGTCTTTATAAAGGTTTGCATAAGATGTTCTTCAAAAGTGTCTTTATGAATTTATAACAATCCCGTAGATAAGTGGTCTTAAATCATATGAAAAGTGTCGTTATAAAATAGTTTCTCCTTTAAATGTTTTCATATCGTAATTTAGAAAAGAAATTTTACTTCCCATCATAATATCCAAAAGAACATTCAAGGTCTCACAAGAGTTTTACTTTCCGTTACATTATCCCGAAAGAGTACCCAAGGTCTCACAAGGTTCAAAGGGTGTGGTTATAAAAGGTTATCGAACGGATCATAAGGGTTCCATATTAAATGGTCAATATTCACGTTTCAATATCAAGGATCAATATTAAGGATCAATGTCAAAAGGGCCAATAGCAAAGGATCCATACCAAATGGTCGATAGCAAAGGATCAATATCAAAGGGTCAATAGCAAATGATCAATAGCAAAGAGTCGGATCAATATCAGAAGGATCAATCAATCAATAATAAAGAGAGAGAGAGAGAGGGTCAAGAGAGAGAAGTAGTTGTACTCTTACTGAAAGAGTACGGAATATCTGTACCTCAACCGGATGACAAAGCAGGCAAAAGAAATATCATATGGAAATAGGAACCACTCCTTCTTCACGGAACCTAAGTGAATTAGAAGCCGAGAATTACTCAATAGTTCAATTCAAAACAGATTACTCCTTTTAGATTGTCTTTCCATTTTAAGCAGCTTTCCAGATTTAGTAACTTTCCAAAATTAGTAAGTTTTCCCGAAATAGTAATTTCATACCTTAAGGTTAACAATTAATTCATCCTTAAGGGTTTAAATGACCAATATAATAAGTTAGGGTTAAATATGTCAATATTACCAAGTTTAGAATCTAAAGTGTAAATATTGTAAGGTTTATAGTTTAATATGTCAAATTAGTTTTTAGACTAACATTTAGCACAAGATATGTATGTACGTACATAGACCATTTTTATTTTAATAAAGATCTTTACTATCTCATGCATGACAAATGAAAGTTAATGATGGCAAATGAGATATATACGTATCTCATGCATGTCAAATGTCAAATGAAAGTTAAATGGCGTTCAATCTCTTTTAAACTTTGTGTGATTTCATGAGACATACAACGAATGACAGCTAGATTTTAAATATCGACATAACATGGACAAGGCTCAAATCATGAGTCAAATACTAATGTATATGAAAACATCAAATCACCATTTTCCCATATGGAAGCAATTGCACACGTCCCTCTTTTATGTTTTGAAAATCATTCGAACCATTAACCTGTCTAAGTCTTAGCCCATTCGATTACATGTAGAGTTTTAAAACAGTTTAGAGTCGACCAAAATAGCCGAGTATAATCACCCTTGCCTAGTCGATTACTTAGGTTCGATGTATCGTTATTTATGAGACACTTTTTATGATTTTATGTAACGTTTCTTGTAATTTTATGTGAGCTTAAAATCGTTATATACGCATGCATAACATCATACGATCCAAAATAGTTATTTTTAATAACATGTTTATACGTTTAATGATAAATCAAAACAAAAGGAAAGAACAAGATTAGATGAGTTTTAAATCGTATGTGATGTGTGTGTACCTCAAACGCGACAGCTAAGAAACGAACAAGACGATCACCAAACCGATTCGTATAAGACCAAACTGAATTCCTTTGACACAAAGCTCGATTACCAAAGAAATAAACACTTCTTCGAACGGTTTCTAGTCGTCTCTAATAACAAGGGTCGGATCGTAAAAGATGTCGTTGTGGTTGCTTGTTCTTGTTTTTTTTTACACGTTAGAATGGAAGTAAATGGTGTGAGTGTGGTACGTATGAAACAAAGGGAGAAAGGTGGTGTATTGATTCTTAATTGTACGTATGGGAGGATGAGGGTAAATGTTGTTTTGTTTTGATGCAAGGAGAGAAACAAGAAGAATAGCATACAGTTTGACAAAAGATGGAATAGCGTATGTGTAAACTTGGAAACAAATAAATACTGATTTATTGCGTCGTGAATTAAGGCTAAGATTATGGAAATTTCATTTATACACTTTTATTAGTTGATCTTATCTCTTGATTATGCATGTGTCGTGTGATGTATAGGAATAAGTGTGATTCGGTATTATAAAACCGAAAAGGGTGGGAGAAAAAAAAGAAAAGAAAAGCATAATTTGTGGAATTTGATGGAAGACTTAACCAAAATAACACATTCACGAATCTAGCCATATTATGGGTTCCCATTCGTTTGTGACAAAGAAAGAAATTCATCCCTAGACAATATAGTAAATGTGTGATATGTTAAAATGTGCGCGAATTATATTATCATAAGTTTTATTATCGTCTAACGTTTATTGTTAAAATATTACGATTTTAAATACTTAGGTTATAACATATTGTAATGACTTGATTTATTAATCGTCTTTTCAAAAGTTTAAAATTAGAGGGGTATTTTGGGTATTTTGCATGTTTAAAAATTTCGGGTTTTACAACTCTTCCCTTCTAAAAAGAAAATTTTCGTCCTCGAAAATTGAAAGGATAACGAAACGGGAACACAACGGACTGTGAATGAAAATGTGGATGAATTGTTTCTCATGACTCGATCTTGTTGATCAAAAATAGCTTTGGTTTCTTCAGAAAAGGTATATCGTACAAATTTCAAATCAAGGAGTAATATACCAAACGTAACAGATGATACTAGTATCCTCTCAGAAGGGATACAAGGAAAACGTAGGATTTGATGGATATTTCGTTCGTGGAATAGAAGTAGACAAATCAAATGAGAGCGTATCGAATTGTACAACCCTGAGCGTATATATGTTTAACTCTTCATATTCTCAAATAGTCTCGTCTTCAATATAACATTTCAAAGGTATTCTCATAAACCGACAGATCTTGATTCTCAGAATCCAAAGCTTCATATTTTAACTCATAACAGATTATCACGAAACGGATCCATCGAATGTGAGGAGCGTATACATAGCAAGGCATAGGTGTAGCTCTTCATAGTAACGAATCAAATCCATGTAGACAGAAAATACGTTGATCGATAACATCAAATGGCAGGATGTTCTACAACGGAACTTAGGATTTTTATCAAAATATAGAAGTCAAACAATCGCGTGACAAGCATCCAAACAGATCAAAACGTATGGCGATAAGGCAGATCAAACGTATAGCTCGAAAGAATCCTAAAGTCTCACTATTCGCAGATCGTCAAAAACGAAAACAGAAATCTAAGGCTCTCCTAAGGCACTTCTCGAGACATCTTATGAACACAACAAGTGCACGTTATATGATGTAAGTATTATCACGTTGGCCAGACGTCATAATACTAGCATCATATAAATATGCTCTCATGATGACCATACTTTATCTCAAGTCGTGAAACAAATCTACAAATCCACCTAACAGTCCAACTAACTCCTGGGTGAGTCCTAATCAAATATCAATACAAGAC
>LBNU01010452.1:0-46237 GCA_014162995.1 Artemisia annua
GTATGAGAGAGAAAGTTAGGTGATAAATGAGATGGATCCAAGATATTTTTTTGTTTTATTGAGATAGTTGATTTTACTATCTTGCCCCTCTTTGTATTTTTTGGCTTCATCTAAGCCATTGGATGGAAGGTGAATGGATGGTTGGGATTTGATTATATGTTCTTTAGATACTAGTTGTTTTGTATAGATCTCACCTCATTGTTTATATAGTTGAGGTAAGTTTTGTTAAATAACGAGTGTGAGTTGCCCGCGTGTTGTGACGGAAAAGAAATAATCAATGATAAGTATTTGGTTTCTTGAATTTCAATTAATGTATAGATAATTGCTTGTTAGCATCTGTATTATGCATAACTTTTTTGTTAAATCCTGAGATTATAGACGTTCTTTGTAAAGTGAGGTAAATAACATGGACTATTTATGTAATATTTTGTAACATAAACGATTCCTAAATTTAATTCATGGGCCTTTATTAAAATCAGTAGGTAACTAAAGGGACTATTTGTCTAAATTTTTGTTACACAAATAGTCGCATATTGAGGTAACTAACATGGACTGTTGCTGCAATCGCATTTAACGACATAGATGAATTTTGAAATTTATTAAGGACTGTTTTTAAAACGTAAGTTAACCAGAAGGACTACTTTTACCATTTTTAAAAATATAATGTAAATGATTAGTAGTTTCCCTTACAAAGCACTAAAAAAACATTTGGTTCACAAATGTTAAATTATTGTCCTCATTTTCATTGTGAAATGTTTCAAAATAATTGTTTCCATGTTTCAGTCAATTAAAAGAGAGTTTATTATGTGAGAATAATATTTGATTGGTTAAGGAGTATAAAGGTCTTTTTTTTTTTTAATCAATATATATATTTTTTAGAGACAATAATTTTGAAACGTAAAAGGTAATAGCTAAGTGCAATTGTAAATCATATTAGCCCATGGGCTAATAGGTAAGGCTTCACTTAGTATGTACTTTGAAACGTTATGAATTTGAGACATTAAGTCCTAAGAAATTTCGATACCTATTATTTTGTCGGTAACTATAGTTATGCAAAAACAATAAGATATGAAAAGCCCTATTCTTTTCGGATAGGATTTAGACAAAATAAAAAATAAAATGAGAATGATGAAAAATAATTATAATTATATGTTTGAGATGCATATTTATTTATTTATGTATATCTTTACTAGTTATAATACCCGTGCACGCACGGGGTTTTTAAAAAAAAAAATTACATAGTATTATCGTTTAAAAACAGAAAATCTTATGTATATTTCAAAAAGTTATAGCATCAACATGTGCGAAAGTAAGAAATTAAAAATAGTTAGCAGAAATTGTAAATATAACCGTGGCATCGACCTTGTACTTGATTCTTGAGCGTGTCTCTTTATAATGTTATTGGGCCAAAGGTTCTTTGATCACATTGGTTTACACATAAATCAAATTTATTTTAAAATTTTTGTTTACTATATGGATATATAAGAATTTACCCGTGAAATTTATGATATAAGTACAACTAATAAGTATGCATGAGTTTTTCATTATGTATTAATATCAATTAATATTTTGTAAAAATTTTATTGGATGAAAGATTTAACTTTGTTTAGCTGACATAGATGTTAATGTTGAGGTTGATGTTGTTGTTTAACTTTAAATATTGATATCATGTTGTACAAAATGTGCGAGTTTAGTAGCACATTATGAGCGTTGATGGAGTTAAAATATACTCCGTAAAGTTTTTTAAAAATATTTTTCCGGATACCCGTATATAAACTTTAAATAATAATTACATGAGTCGTTATAAGTACTATGACGTATATTTATTTTTATATCACAGTAACTCGTATTTACCATTTGATATTTATATTACCGCTAATAATAATTTAACTGTATTTAATATTCAAACTCGTGTACGTAAAGATTAAACTTTTAAATATGATAACATGAGTTCTTATTTATATTTAACGTACATAGTAAAAAGATATTTTAATAGATGAAAGTTTAAAACTAATATTTAATTTAAAAGTATTTAACGTATATTAAAACTAATTCGTACATTTATAAAATTTTGTAAGTTTAATGGATGGAAGTATCAAACCAATACTAATACTCATGTAATTGTAAACAAAGTTCATATTATAAAGTGTAGGGGGTATAAAGTGTAAGGGGTTATTTGTTTATTATCTAAAGTTATCAAAAAACATGGAGATTTATAATTTTACACTTAACTCCATATAATATATTTAAAATTCAACCACTAATGTTTTATTAATTACCTCCTCTTTTTTTAGGTTTTTATTTTCATAAATTTGACACCTATATTTTTATGTGTTTTTTCCTTAATCAAATTCTCCACCAAATTTATTAAAGTTTAACCAAAATCAATTCAATTTTGACTTTTTATTGGTCAATCACGTCGCTCGATTTCGCCTACGTAGCAAAATCAAGCTCTCCTATTGGTCCAATTTTTTTTCAATGATAAGGGATTTGCAAAAACACTCCGAAATGATGCAATTCTTTTATTATATAAAAGATTCATTTAAATGCATTTCAATTAGTTTCGAAAATAGTTTTGAAGTGAAAACGATGCAAAGTAGTACGAGCAACACATTTGACGCGCATATGATGAAAAATACATATGATACTGCTAATTCGATGAAATGCATCCAATATATGCATATGTATCTAATTTTGAGCTAAAAAATATATTAAGATTCATCTAAAAGACTAGAGACACATCTAATTCAAGTTAATGTTTCTCAAATATTTGACTTTATTTATTTTTTATCTTTTTCATTTTAAGTTTTATTCACATTTGATCACAAGTCTTCTTTATACATAACTATTTGCAACAAGTAGTTTTACTCATTTACACTATCATGTTGGGTATAATGTAAAATGGGTTCCTTGGGGAGGGTCCGGTTGGCATCCTTATGATGCATGGGACCAGGGTGATTCCACCGTTCTTCAACTTTTGGAGAATGTAAAATGGGTAAAACTAAACCAAGTAGGCTAAGATCATTTTGTTTAGACTTTAGATCATGGGGCTTGTGGTATAGTGGTAAAGGCTTAAGTAGTTAAGCGAGCCCAAGTGAGAGTAGTACCGGTTTGGGTGACCGACCGGGAATTCCTCACTTGGGAACCACAAGCTCTAATGATATCAGGCGAATCGGGAATAGGAGTGGGGTTATCCCCTAAGGAGAGGCTCGCGGTTGCTATCTCTGCCCGAGGATGCGACACTAACTCGAGCCAACAACTAACAACTAACATCTAACAACTAACCCGCCGTTAAAAAAATATATGTATATATCATTTTGTTTAGCTTTTTTTCTTATGTTTATTTGTGAAAGATCATTTTGTTTAGCTTTTTGGACATTGTACCAACTTATACCGGGTAGAGCCCTCTATTTCGACAGATTATTGTAACAGTGTCACCATATAATCCTTGTATAGTCATTAATTCTGAATTTGATATAGCTTTTAGTTTGATACGCATGATGCCTCAACTCGTAACCAGTTTTAACCATGTGACCTGTGAGCTGTGACCATCCGTCCATAATTGGTGTTCCTGTAGTATTTTTTTTATCCACTTGTGTTTTTCAACCTAGCTTCTTTCCCAACATATGATAAGATTGTTTGGGGTCTGGAAGTATTCGATGTGGAAAAAGCCCTTTTGAAAGCTACTCCAACTATAATAGCAAAAGATAAAAAAAAGGGTCTACCATCATAGGCTTTTGTGAGTTGTGGGAAAAAATTGAATATTTACGGTTTTTCATATTTATGGCACAGAGCACAAGAACTACAATGCAATGCGTGTGGGAGCCTTTGAGTAAATTGTGAGTTAAAATATCACGAAATAAATAAAGGAAGAACACTATATAAAGTTATTTCCAACTTTTGTCATGCTTTGATGGGAGTTATGCATACAAAAACTGCATCACTAGTACTATGCTTCTATAGGAATGGGTGTCTACAAACTACTCCCTGTTAAATGGTGTTGTTTAATATACATAGTTATCTCATTAACGACAACTTTGAGCACTAACTTTTTATAATTGAGGTGGTCTAGCTGCCCGGGAAATTCTGACTTCGTGCACCTTTTCAAGTAACGACTTATTTTTTATTAAAAAATTAGCACCAAACAATAAATACTATTATTTCAATAACTTTTAGCAAGAGTTTGAGATTAAATCCTATATATTTACGCTTATATGACACTTGTGGTTACTCCTGTTTGTTTTTTTATTTCTTTTTAACAAATTAAATTCGTTAAATTTTTTTTTTTGTTTAAATAATTTGAAGGAAGTAGGATCAGTTCAAGATCTTACGATCCTATTATATGATCGAGGTCCTACGTAAGATTCCATGTCTTTCAAAGATCTTATATAGGATCGACTCATTTTCGCATAATCAAAATGTAAACTCGTACTATCTTAAGATCTTAATCACAATTTTACAGATATGATATATTCTTCTTAAAGTTCAATATTATGTAAATATCATTCTCTTTACATAACTATCCTTCCCACTTTTATAATTACATAAATGTCTTTCTCAAACTTTTGAGATATATACGAGAATTTAAAATTTTGAGAATGATACTGATGTAATTACAAAAATTTAAGAAGGATATTGACGTAATTACAAAAATGAGAAGAACGTTGATGTAATATTAAACTTTACTAATGATATAAATGTAATTGCCCGTTATTTTTATATCTAGTTTAATGTGTGATTGACTAGAGTATAAGGGGGTTGGCAATGGGTGCGGTGTGGGCACGGTAAGGGCACCACCCCGTGCGGGAACACCGCCGCCATGCTTGCGGTGAGGGCACGGTGAGGCCCCGAGCGTGAAAGTTTACCGAACGGGAGAGAAAGGAAAAATTGACCGTTGAGAACAAAAAAGGAACGTTGGGATGATGTGGCAACAAAAAATGGGTGAGGGAAGGGTGAGGGGTGTGTTGCCAACCAAAAATGGGTGAGGGAAGGAAAAAATGGGGGGATGATGTGGCATAAGGGGATTGGGTGGAAGTGAGGGAAGGGAAATGGGGTGAGGGGTGTGTTGCCAACCCCC
This sequence comes from Artemisia annua, assembly GCA_014162995.1. Classification (NCBI taxonomy): domain Eukaryota; kingdom Viridiplantae; phylum Streptophyta; class Magnoliopsida; order Asterales; family Asteraceae; genus Artemisia; species Artemisia annua. The sequence goes on from LBNU01010452.1 coordinate 5,078, forward strand.
TAACTTTTTTTTCCTACGTAAAATTACCAAAAAGACTTTGATATACGGTCTTTATTTTGGGTATTATCTCTTAATTTGCTTTAAGAAAAGATTGCCAAAAAGAAAGTGAAAGAAAAGAGCAAGTAGGGACCCATCAAGGGATAAAAATCATGAATAAGAGGGACAAGAGTGGTAAATGTAACCCCCACCTTTTAAAACTACTACTATAAAATAGAATATACAGTGATGCTACACCTTCACAAAACTAAAATAAAGCAATGTACCCCTTTGCTTATTTCATTTTCATCACTTAAAAAGTTTTCTTCTTTCTTTCGTTTGCCTTTCTTTTAAGTAATGAGCTAGCTTTTATATAAGAAACAATGTATCACCAACACGTATATCAAACAATTAACTTGTATATTGCTCTTGTTGGTTCTTGTAGACCTACAAAGGCCAAAGGGGTAGCCTTTATTTGTTTTGTGGGGTTTATATTGATTTTTCTTGTCTTTTTAGAATTGAGCACCATACCTTGCAAACTCTATCTTCAATGTCAATTTCACTATGTTTGCAATTGGTGGTACTTTTCTTTTTGCCTTTACACTTATCATGATAACGAGCCAACAAAAGCTTTGTCCCATGTGTGTGATGCACTGATGTTAAGATCACTCGGTAAGGTAACGCATCGAGCTGCGTTAAGGCTTAACGCACCACCTTAACGTGGTGCGTTACCTTACCAGCACCCAAAGTCAATAGGCGCGTTAACGTGGTGCGTCAAGCACTTAACGTGCGTTAATTTGAGCTAGCGGCGATTAAAAAAAAAAAAAAAAAAAAATCAGACCCATTTTATTACAACTATAAATACCCCTTCACCCCCACAATATTTTTTCACACTTTCACAACTATTTTCTTCTACAATACTCTTCTATTAGCAAAAAAAAAAAAAAATAATAATAATAATAATAAAAAAAAAAATAAAAATAAAAAATGTCGGGCGGCAACAACAATGACAACTCGTTTACGAATCTTCTTGGTGGTGGTTGGAATCATCCATACGCAGGTTCTTGAGTCAATAAGCTTTCGAACAACACCATGCCGCCATGCAATATTGGCACGAAAGTCAACAAACCGACTTAAATCCAATTTCCAAAATCTTCAATTCTCCCAACACTCACAACAGTCCCAAACGGAAACATATGAAGTTCCGGAAACACCGACCTCTCCTCCAAAACCAAAAAGTCGTGGAAAACGTAAGGCAAAAAAATTCAAAGAACCTGAACAAGCCGAGGATGCAGCTACTGGAAAATCGAAGGTGGAACGTTGGACGTCAAGTGAGGAAAAGTTGCTTGCCGAGTGTTGGGTTGCGTGTTCAGATGATTCGAGGTTGGGAAGTTCACAAACCAAGGATACGTTATGGCAACGTATAAGAGCCGAGTTCAATAGAATAAGTCCAAAAGACCGCAACAAAGATATGCTACAATCTAAGTGGAAAACGTTGAACCGTGATTGCATGAAGTTCAACGCTTTTTACAAACATGCGCAACGCGGGGTAAAAAGTGGGGAAAGTGAAGTGGATATCCTAACACGTGCTCACCAACTCTATCGTCAAGAAAACCCGACGTTCGTGAATGAAGACGCTTGGACGGTGTTGCGCAAACATCAAAAATGGGACGCGCCGGAAGCGGTTGATTTAACCGGCGACATCCTAAGCCAAACAAACGAGTCTTTGTTTGGTCATGACGAAGAACCACGACCCATTGGCAAAAAAAGTGTTCAAGAAACAAAAATCGATAGGCCACGACAAGCACCGGAGCCACGGCTAGCACCGGTGGGTCCATTTCTTCGTTAATGTTTGCGGAGATGATGCCGAAGAGTTAAGTCGAAACGTGAAGATGCGAGTAAGCATATCAGGCGACAGCCGAAAATCAAGCCGCACAACAAAGGATGAAAAGAGCTAGAATTTTTTATGCTCGGACACCACCGGCAAAGATCCACATTGGGTGGCATTCATTAATGCGGAAAAGGATCGAATCACCTCTAAACTTGGGTTGCCTCCGCGTCAATTATGAATAATTATGCTGGATGTAGTGTTTTATTGTTTCGTTTTTTTTTTTTTTTTTTTTTTTTTTTAGTATCGTTATTTATTTTCATTTTTTTTAGTTATCGTAATGTAATGTAATGTAATGTTGTGTTTTAATTAATGTTATGTTTTAAATAAATGAAGTGTTTGTTAAAAATTGGGGTTGAAATTGAAAATATTTGGGGTGGAGGTGAGTTAAGGTGAGTTATAGGTGAGTTATGTTACCGGGGAGGAAAGTCAAGAGTTAAGGTTAAAAGGGAAAAACTGATGTGGCGCTGACGTGGCAGTGCGTTAAAGTTAACACCAAGTTACCTTACCACATGCTCTAACCAATAAACAAAAGTAATTTTATGTTAACAATAGAATTTAAATTTTAATATTTTATAGTGATTTTTTAGTAAAAACAAGTGATATCAATATTAATCATTGTATTTGCATTTGTTATTAGTTGTACAAACGATTAACCGCGTATAGTAGATGCAATATATAGTAAGATAAATTTGTATGTGTAATTTTTATTATGTGTATATGCTTGTGGAGTAAGTGAGAAGAAAAGAAGTTAGTGGTATCAATTGTAATTAAGTATTTAGATATTGTGTATAATAGATTGTGTTAGCTTTTGTAAGTAAATATATCAGGAGTGTTTCTTTTGAGCGGACCAAAATCCTTGTTTGATCTTGTTAGGTCATCTCTTAATTAAGTGGCTATTTAGACAAGTCTTCGAAGTTCAAACCACTTAGGCCCGGTTTGGTTTGTAGATGGGTTTATAATTAGGATTTGAATTTTGATTTTTTTTTTAGAGAGAAAAATAATATCTTAAAATATATATTATATATTAAATACAATTTAAAATTATTTATATTAATAATAAGATAAAAGTGATTAACATTTTTGTTTTATAAATAAATAAATAAATAGAAGGAAAAAAAATGTAGAGTAAAGAATGCTTGGTCCCACAATTGTAATAAACCCCACTAAACCACCAATATTTTTTGAGAGGTGATTGACACACTCATATTTTTTTATTGGGATACTCAACTGTACAACCAGTTAAAGCATACTGTAAGCACCGTATGTAATGTAATGTAATGTAATGTTGTGTTTTAATTAATGTTATGTTTTAAATAAATGAAGTGTTTGTTAAAAATTGGGGTTGAAATTGAAAATATTTGGGGTGGAGGTGAGTTAAGGTGAGTTATAGGTGAGTTATGTTACCGGGGAGGAAAGTCAAGAGTTAAGGTTAAAAGGGAAAAACTGATGTGGCGCTGACGTGGCAGTGCGTTAAAGTTAACACCAAGTTACCTTACCACATGCTCTAACCAATAAACAAAAGTAATTTTATGTTAACAATAGAATTTAAATTTTAATATTTTATAGTGATTTTTTAGTAAAAACAAGTGATATCAATATTAATCATTGTATTTGCATTTGTTATTAGTTGTACAAACGATTAACCGCGTATAGTAGATGCAATATATAGTAAGATAAATTTGTATGTGTAATTTTTATTATGTGTATATGCTTGTGGAGTAAGTGAGAAGAAAAGAAGTTAGTGGTATCAATTGTAATTAAGTATTTAGATATTGTGTATAATAGATTGTGTTAGCTTTTGTAAGTAAATATATCAGGAGTGTTTCTTTTGAGCGGACCAAAATCCTTGTTTGATCTTGTTAGGTCATCTCTTAATTAAGTGGCTATTTAGACAAGTCTTCGAAGTTCAAACCACTTAGGCCCGGTTTGGTTTGTAGATGGGTTTATAATTAGGATTTGAATTTTGATTTTTTTTTTAGAGAGAAAAATAATATCTTAAAATATATATTATATATTAAATACAATTTAAAATTATTTATATTAATAATAAGATAAAAGTGATTAACATTTTTGTTTTATAAATAAATAAATAAATAGAAGGAAAAAAAATGTAGAGTAAAGAATGCTTGGTCCCACAATTGTAATAAACCCCACTAAACCACCAATATTTTTTGAGAGGTGATTGACACACTCATATTTTTTTATTGGGATACTCAACTGTACAACCAGTTAAAGCATACTGTAAGCACCGTACAAGTATATTATGCATACAGTAGAGTGTCCCAATCAAATGTGTGAGTGTGCAAATCATTTCCCATATTTTTTACATCCCAAATATTTATGATACAAATCAAAACCAAATATTATAAACGCAACAAAACATATGATTTGCATTTATTAAATTTCAAACCCAAAGGAAACCCACATACCGAACGGGCTCTTAATTTAGTAGCAACTCTTGTTTCATCTTGTTATTTATCTTTTAAAAGCATCTACAATGCATCAAGTCTTTAAGACTTGATGCGTTTATCGTATTTAATGCATGAGACATTTCATAATCAAAGCTTGGAGAAAAACTTGACATTTACCAAGTCTTTGTAAAAAAACTTTTTTTTAAAAGCTAGGTTGCAATGCAAAAAAACTTTCTAAAAAGCTTATTAAAATAGTGAAAAGCTATTATCATTTGACTAATTGTGAATGCTCTAATTCATTAAGTTATAATTAAATTTGTTTTTTCTTTATATGTTGTATGGATATTAAAATAGGAAAATGATTTTTATGCCTAACAAGAGGATTGAGACACGTGGTAAAATGGAGAGTGCAGATGCAAAAATATAAAATGTGAAAAGTAGGTCTCCCTGATATCACCAATCAGAAACTGACATATATTTTTAGGCATATAATTACACATATTAGTTAGACATGCCAATCAAAGCTGATTAAATGTATTTTTTTTTTCTTATTTTTATAGACTTATGTAGTCATGATGAACTCAATTTACATAGACGTGAACAATATATTGAAATGTTTTTTGCGATTTATTTATAACTTCAATAACAAATAACATCTTTTTTATCAGTCATAGTTGTTTAAATCAACCATAAGTAATAATCCCTCCGTCCCTAAATATATGTTCAATTTGACTTTTCAGAGTTAAACTGGTTCAACTTTGACCTTGCATATCTCTTTTTTGTATAAAATTAAACTAGTACTAAGTACTATTTCACATTTATTTTCCTTCTTTACCGAACATTTAGGGTGTGCCTGGTTAGTAGTGGGGAAAATGAAAGAGAAAGGGAAAGGGAATACGAATGAATGGGTGATGTGGGTAATCAATCTCTTACCCCTCTACTCTATAATGGTCCATTACCTATTAGTGGATAATCATTATATTAACCCTCCAACCAAGCACCTTTAATTAATCCTTTTCTCATTTCCCACCTCCTTAACCTCCCACCAAGCACCCCTTATTTACCTTCTTTATTGAAAAATACACTTAATAAACAATAATTAAACTTACCAATTATCATAATTAAATATGTTTTCTCACTTGATACACTAAAACTTTCCATTTCAAAATACACTAAAACCTTGAGCTTTACTACTAACATGTTGCCTTGACTTAGGGTGGATTTGGTATGCTTCTATTAATTACAATCCGTATGACTTAAAGTGAGTCTCACAGGTATGATAGTTTTCATAAGAGGCAAGTGGATGAGGTATGAAGTATGCTTTATATTTGAGTATCATAGCAAAATTTTGGATTCAAAGTAGTAAAAACAAACATCTTATTTCGGAATGAAAATATTCCCTCATTCCGATTACTGTATACCAAACGCACTCTTATTGGTGTATAACTTTAATTAATAATACGATAAATCGAAAGCTTATTACTACTGAGACCAATTTGCGTAAAGTACGTTTCTTTTTACACTATTGGTAGTGTAACTTGATTAAATAAATGATAATTTGAGAAAATTCGATAAATCAAATTTATCTCAAAATTTACGAATGGTAATAGATGAGAAAGTAACACAGGTAATTGCCCAATAGTTTTCATTATCAATGCTTGCCATCATATAATTATTTTGTAAAAAAGTTCTTTTTATAATACTCCGTTTGTAATAGCAATGGGAGTACCCGAAGGAAATATGAATGTGGTTTGCAGGAAGAGCAAAAGAAGTAGTGGTGTAGCGAAAAGAGTGAATTAGAAGACTCATACAAATGTAAACTCACAATATGATATGCATATGTTGAGAGAAGCATTAGGCATACTTTTAATGAGTAGGGTGCTCAATGAGACACGAAAAACACTTTATTAGTGTTTTCATGTGAGGAAAGAGCAACTTCTGCGTTCAACATCTTTCCCGTCGAATGCTTGACATACGCCAAAAAATTGAGATATTAAAAAACATGATTGCAAGATTTATATTGTTGATATGTTTTAGATAATAAATAAAAGGAGATAATTTGCACGCTGTCAATATTAATTTGCTCATAACATTTAATACAATAGAGAGTTATACATTTGTTATATGTTATTTGATACGATTATACATTGGTCAAGTATGAGATTGGTTGATGGTTTATAAGTTTAGGTGTTTCTCCTCTTACAATTTAGCTTTTGAGCAAGTTCTACACTTGTACTTATGAACCGATATGAGCTTAGTATGAGATAGGTCCATATCATTTGGTATCAGAGCTAGCCTTACCTTTCGAAGTTCCAACACTCTGTGTGATAGCTTATGGAGTGGTAGATTGTACCCAGAAAGAGGGGTGTCAACCGTGACCAACATAGCTGCGACAAAATAGGATATTGGCTCTTCAAAGGGTGTGGTATTGCTACGATCCCATAATGGTCAAGTATAAGATTGGTTGATGGTTTATAAGTCTAGATATTCCCTCCTATTACAAGCTTGGTTTTTGATTGAGTTCTACACTTCAATTTATAAACTAGTACATCCTAATATGAGATAGGTTCGTATCATATTTGTCTTTCTTGGACTTTAATGTGTGATACAAATCAGCTCTCATAAATACAAGTCGCAAATTATAAAATATTACAATTATTCATAACTTTTCCAAAATTTGTAAAACTTGACAAAGTTGTACGAGTAAATGTTACATACACCAAGGGTGTAAACCAACATTTTCCAAAACCAAAGGTGACATTAGCTCTTTAAAAGGCCCCCTCTTTTCCTTGGACTAGACACCTACAACACCAAAACAAAAGTAACAAGAACCCCATTAATCTATCCACATTTCATCAGATTCATTAGATTCAACACAACAACAACATCTTCATTCCATAGATCCCATTTCATTCTTCTTTCCACCATGGAATATGTAACCCCTCATTTTCTACCAAGTCATTTATTTATAGTATACCTTATTTTAAACTTGCTTGTTATCTTATTTTCCAATGTAGTGCTCAAATGTTGTTTGTTTTTATTTGTTGTGTTAACTTTAATGTTGTTTGTTTTTTAGTTGTTGTGTTAACTTTAATGTTGTTTTTTTTATAGGAGTACAAAAGAAACCATGTACCAGCGTTTGGAAGCTGGGATTGTAACGATGACTTACCATTCACTCAGTGTTTTGAGTCAGCAAGACAAGCTGGACTACTTCGTTATAGTTATTCTGAAGACCGTGATTTGTATGTAACTGGTGACTTGTACGATAATAATGTCGTTACTCCGGCCATGATTGTTGTTCCTCGTCGCACGGTAAATTTTATTTTTTACTTTTACCGTATTTTAAAGTTTACTGTTTTGTAGCATGTGGTTAAGTTGGTATAAACTTTGTGAACCGGCAAAAAGTCTAAAACAATAGTAAAATAAATATGGTACTAATTGTTTTGTTCCCATGGTTATATTTTACTGTACTAGTCCTTTTGGGGGAATACAAGTTTTGTAAAAATATTTTTACCCATAAAGAAAATAATTTAATGGCGTTGTTTTAGCTTATTTCTGGACTAGCTAATTTATGTGATTTTGGTTTGAGTTTTATAAGTTTATGTTTTGCGGTTTATTTGATACTTCTAGTCTTATAAAGCTTATTATGTTATTTTTGCGACATATTTTAGAACTTATCAGCTTATCTAAAGTTTTCAAATAAGACCAAAAAGTGAGCTAAAAAAAAATTACTTCGAAATCACAAACTAATAAGCAACAAAAATAAGCTTAAATAACACCATCTAGGAAGACAAAACTCAAAAGTATGACAGTTTATGACATTTTTTAACATTCCTTTAAAACTTATTACCATAAACACGTTTGTACTCAAAATAATTACTGTAACGAATTAGTACTACCAGAGAAAGTAGTACACACACTTGAAAATGAAACAGTAAAAATACTAAAGTCTTAGAAAAAGTAGTGACTTTATTCAAATGTTAAAAGTTTGACTATGGTACAACAGGGAAAAGCAGGAGGTGGTAAAAAGGACGCATGGGTGGTTTGTGACTATGAATACGACTACAACTTTAACTATGATTGTCACATTAAAGAGCCACCTAGTCCTGTCAGTGTAGCCACCCCACCACCTCCATCACCCCCAACTCAGCAGCGTCGTCGACATGTTAAGCCCAAGGCTGTGGACGAAGATCTCTATAGGATCTCCCCCGAGCTTTTACGAGCCAAGGCCAAAAAGGTAATCTCGCAATATCCTATGTATGTAATTTGTTAAAAGCATTGACACTCCGTTACAATATTAGGGGTGTTTGTTTAAGCTTGTACGTGGCTTATGAGCTTATTTGTTTTTTTTGCTTATATTTAACGAGCCTTAAGTTTCTGGCTTATTTTGAGATATTATTATATCAGCCCATAAGTGAGTTTTAAAATAAGCGAAAACTTGAGGATTATGAAATATAAGCCGAAATCAAATAAGCTTATAAGCCCACATATAAGCCAAACAAACACCCTTAGTGTCCATATATTTGTTTAGTAAATCTTAATTGGTTGTCCTTCAAACTAAAAAAAATTCAAAAAAAACTTTTAACGTAAAAGTTACTCGTAATTTTTTGTATGAATACAACTGTAAGTTACTTCAGTTCTTTAAGCACGATATTTTGTTTGATACGTGACAACAACTTCGAACAATTTTGAGGACGACATTATTCACAAAAGTTGGACCACCATAGCGCTTGTTCGGGCGCTAACAGGTTCAGCAAAGAATTAGAGTTGGTCTCTTAAAAAAAGTTTACGAACGATTGTAAGAGGTGTGGGGTGCGATTTTACGTTGAATTTAGTTGGTACCCGTGGTATTGTAATTTTCTCTGTTTCACACAAACAAGGTGGAGTCGTGGAAGGTTTGTAGAAGGTTGTGGTCCAAAATGTGTATGGGTGGGTGTGGTGTGGGAGTCAGAACGATGATCCGACACGAGTCACGGAGTTCGCTGACGAGACATTTTGATCGATAACGACCGCATTGTAGGCACGTATGTAAACTTTGGTTATCTACCCAGGTTACCTGTTTGTTACTCGAGGGCGCGGCGGGTCGCACTGTCGCGTGGTTATCCCAGCGCGGTGGAGAGGAACCCGTGTGCTCGGGTTCTCGAGATGGATTTGTTGGGATGCGTGCGTCGCGCGCGAGAATGGTTTTTCGGTTTAAAAGTATTAAAGTGCTTATTTAATAAATAATCAGTAAAAGCATTATATTTTTTGAAAAGCATAATTTCATGTATATCCCTTCCCCGGATGAATAATAGCATATAGTTCAAGCAGGTAGTACATTTTGTTAACTAAGAAAATATAATTAGTTTAACGGTAGTACATTTTTTTAACTAAGAAAATATATTAGTTTAACATCCATTAAGACGTAGTTACCTCATAAAGAAATAGTAAAACCAAATGGTAAAACCACCCAATAAAGAAATAGTATTATCATCTCATTTTCATAGTAATAAAAAAACTCTAAAAATAAAATTTGTAAATCCTGATATGAGCCTTTTTTTAATTTTTTATTTATTTATTTATTTATTTATTTTTTTTTTTTTATAAATATATTAATTTGACAGTTAAGAAGTTTTGTATATATACAACAGACTTAACAGAACTTGTTATTCAAAATCTTGATATCCCTTCATCACTTTCATCATTCTCTCAAATCACTCAAACCCTCCTTCAAAATCCAACGTTTCGTTGGAATTAAAGATTCACACCCAAAAGAAAACCATCACTAAAGAAAAAAAGAAAAGGATTGGCTAATGTTATTTTATCTCTTAACAAGTCATTTCTGATAATATATTCAATAAAAGTCAAAGAACACATATATTATATACTATCTGTCTCTATATTAGTTGTTCCGATATAATCAGTTCTACTTCAATCTCATCATATTTTTCTTTTGTTAGTACTTAATACAGTAAATTTATATCAGTAAGTTAAACATGATGGTTGCTGATGTTAATGTTACCATTATGTAGAAGTCAGGTTTTTTGTGCTTTTAAGATTTGATTTAGACCTTAAAAAACAGTTACATCAAATGAATATTAAGGGGTGCTTTTTCAACAAGGTCACTGAATGATATTAAACCAAGGAAGAGATGAATTAAAGAGAATTGATAAAGCAACAACCAAAAGAAACTGACTCATCTGAGGAAAAGATTACCAAAATGAGGCATGATTTTAAACGTAATGATCTCACAGTTGTGTATTTTCCCAGCTCGTGCCTAGTGTCTAATTGATAATTGTATTTTGAAAAATGTAAATAGCTTGGTGAAGGTGTTTGGATAGACTTATTTCAAAGGCTTGCTAGTTATAAATAAGCTTAATAAGCAGAATCCCCTTATTGGGACTTCTGAAACAACTCAGGCTATATCAAATAACTTTACTCAAACACCCCTTTTTCTAATCAATGTGATGATCCTTTTTACATGTTATGATTTTAACCTAGTGGTTTTTTTAGTGGGATTCAATCTCATTTTTCTTGAGTTCTTTNTATATGTTAGTCTGATTTATCAATGATTGTTGTCTGTTGTCGATATAAGTGGTTTGTTGGGCACCGCCATTTTTTTTTAGTTATATGCGTTAGGGTAATGTTTGTCTGTTGCATAGTTTTAAGTTTTTCAATTTTTTATTTATTTTATTTATTTTATTTTATTTTATTTTTTAAGAATGAGCGGTCTCCTCTTTGCCATAATGTAGTTTGTTAATGTTTACTTATCCAAATCTAAATTACTTCATACTTGATTTAAATATTCCATAATAAAATGGTCAAACCATGAAGCTATAATCAATAACATTCATAGTTGAATTATGTACCCAATCATTCCTTTTTTCGGAACTGATGGAGATAAGCACATGGTTTGAACATGGAATAATTTTCAACTGATTAAGATAGATATTCAAAATGCTACACCTTTCCCCCACCCTCTTAAACTAGTACCCACCATCTCTACCCTTCTTAATTTCCAAACTAGCAGCTACCGGAAATATAGATTAATACAACAGTACATCAAGAATTAATACTGTTACCATTTTATTAGCCAGTCTCATACCATGTACTGTATTTGTTACAATGTGCTTCTGTTGCAAAATAATTATTTGGGAGAAAAAAAACATAATATCATACATGTATAAATTTAATCATTACAGTTCTTATCTAGTTGAATGTCAGCTTTAGGGCTTTTGTAAGAATGTAAGATTGATGCACTTTTGCTATTCTTTTTATCCATGCTTCATATTACAGCAACTTATAAATTCGTAATAGTTCAATTCCTGGTCCCATTTTATTTGGAACCACAATCCACTTTCATTTGAAGATTGCTATATGTTATGGAACAAAATTTACGCCAATATATACTAAAGTGTCGTTATTGTTTTTGCATAAATGCATATAAGTCTTGCGGTTTTAGTTATACTACATATCTGTCCAGGATGTTGTGATTTTGGGTCTTATTAAGTTATTATTATTGTGTTGATTCCCTTTTAACCTACACACCCTTCCACGCTATTTTGTAAAAGTTGATGAACCAATACTTATCATAAATAACAAATAGCTGATATTTTATATAAATAGAAAAACCGATACACCGAATTACGTTTTCTCTTTGAGCATCAGAGTTAAACATTTCACCCGCTCTATAAACTTAGAAAAAGAAATCTAAATGATACATGAAACTACATTAAAAAATTATGTTTACCTATTGGTTTTTGGGCGCCAGAAACCTTTCTTACCAACGAGGAATCGTTGGTGATGTAAAGTGGTTGACCACTGAAGTGAACGCAAAATGAGTTTTAACTTCTTTAACATTTCTTTGGTATCTTCAACTATCACAACTCCACCTGGTCTTAATATGCGATCCATTTCCACTACAGTAGTTAACATGTCACACCTGGGAATTATTTCCAAAGTATATAACCTCATCAATTAATGAATATACAACATCAAAATTTCTTTGTAAAAGGAAAGGGGAATAAAAAGGAGCTACAATAGAAGTGTGTATCTACCTCTGTGTTAGGTTGCCAAATAGGAAGCTGGAATGCAGAAGATCGTAAGTTCTAGGATATGTATTAAGTGATTCACACCAGTCATGGTATATACCAATCAGCCCTCTGTCGAATATTACAGGCAAAGTATCGGACCCATTAACAGGAACAACATTCATCACCCATAAAGGTAGATTGGTCAAAGCAGCAGCGAACCTGATCACATTTTTTAAAATCTTAGACCAATTGGAAAAACCTAAAGGTGTCAACTTTAGCAAGTTACTCATGAGTAGGTTTATGCGGGTCTGTTTGTTATTGGCCAGGTCAAATATGATAGATTGGCTAAAAGAGGAATGGGCCGAACGGGTTGAAATTAGCTCAAAGTCTAATCTTAACTCGTATGAAGATTGAGGTTATTACAATTTTGACTGTGTGTATTAATAAATAAAAACATTAGTTATTTAAGTAATTTAGTAAAAGAAAGGGACAAATAAGTATTTGAGAGTCAACCTGACACGGCCTGTACTAATCAAATGCCCGTTTTAGCCCAAACAGGTTTTCTATACCCACCCCACTCATCTTGCAACATCTGGAGAAACCTGTTATTAAGAAGAAATCAAGAAACCAGTACAAATAACTAACCCTCCGTAACCAGCATTCATGTCCATGACATTCCTCACACTTGACCAATTTACACCCAGGCCTCCTATGTAGACATTTGTAACAAGTTCAGACCAGCGTCTGGTATCGTCATCAAAGATTAGTTCAGCATCTGGCACAGTTGAAAGACTTGAAGGTTTAGTCTTGAGCCTTTGAGGCCAAGGTGTAGGCCATTTAGTTGTTTTTGGAATTGGGGAAATGCAGCCATCAAGGGGTGTATACCTAAATGTAAACAAAGATGATTATGATGATTAATATGATTTACGTAGTACTCGTATAATACTTCACTCAATTGCTGTTGTTTACCATGAAGTTTTTGCCCGTGTGCTCTCATCACATAGGGGTGGATTATCTTCTTTACGTGACTCATAGCACGAAGAAGAAACAGGTTTCTCATATATAACCAGCCCTATTCCAGATGAATCAAAACTTTTAGCCACTACCTTCCAGCAAATAGCTTTGGTTAAAGCTACCATGGCTGTGATGAACAGTAAAAAAAACTTTAATCAGATCAAAACAGGTTGAAATAGGTCATTTATAATACCCGTTGACATTGGGCTGGCCAGGTCGACCTACGAACACTATATTTCCAATGCTTTTACACATTTTAATAATTAATGAATGCTTTAACAATTGTTACAGTAATGTAACACTCGTTTAGAAATCAACTAGAATTGAAAACGAGATCAACAATTGCAACAATTCAATTAAGAACCTATTGAACAAGAAGTAGATTCGAAATTGGGATTGTTATTAGAAAGAGACATTTCAAGTTTTGGTCGAGAATTGACCCCATTCCATTTTGGTCATGCTCGATGCTCGACTGCTCAACCAGCCTATATGCGCGTGACACGTGTCCCACTATCAGTTTAGAATATTACTACTTTTTGGGTGGGCAGCGAATCTCTGACAAATCTTTGTTACTGTTGGTAGGAAATGTACTTTAATATTTTTATCTCGACTCACTTGCTCGACTGACGGCTGCTCGACTTGACGTGTTACCTTTATATATTTAAAAAATCAAAAGTTGGCAGAGAATCTTTTGGATAGATTCTTTGTACTTGGGCAAATCTCACTTATAGATTCCTTTTTTTGTATTTTTATTATTTTTATTCGATTTTTTTTTTTCTTTCTTTCTCTTGATTATTCCGTTTCAAAAAAATACACAAACATCCTTAGGTTTTCTCGTCTTCCACACTGTTACATGTTAAGGATTATCGATTCCGCCTTAATTTCATCGTCTCCCGCCTTCGTTTCATCAAAAAAAAATGGTGAAGAAAAGTTTTTGGCCTAAATCGGAAATTTTCTCCTTCTTGTTTGGTAAAAAATGTCACCTGGGTTTCAGAGAGACAAACAGAAAAAGTAATAAAGGCTTTGTTTAAAATCAGGTAGTCAAAATTAAACGTATGTAAGGTCAAGTGCGCATGCATAACCACTGCATGTGTTGTTGACACATCCACACCAGATAAACCAGCTTTTAGCATAGTTGCATTGGTGATAATCCAAAAAACAAACAGGATGATTACTGCATAAAGTAATAAACAAAGCAAAATATTTTTTTCATAATGTCTCAATTTTTGAACCAATAAACTCCTAGTTAATAGTACCAGAACGCTCTATTCAGTATTCATAGACCAAGACTCTTTACTAAAGTCTCTGACCATGTAATCTTAATTTGAAGAAGTCTTTCAATAACATTCATCCTTTAAAAATTATCCATCTCCGACTTTGTACTGCAAATGTGCCATTTCTAGCCACGCAGGTTCTCCTGCCCCGACTGGCCGACTCCGAGCTATCAAAAACGATAGTCGCACTGAGATTAGTCGGCAGTGGCGGCGATTAGCATGTGCAAGTGGTGCAACCACACCGGTCCCCCTTTGTAAGGAGCCCCCAATTTAGTATACATCTATTAATATTTATAGTTTTATATATAAACGTTTTGAATTTTTAGTGTCTTTGTTAAATATTATCAAAGTTGAACTGGGCCACATAAAAAAAAGTAGAAGACAAACTTTGGGCTACATACAAAAAGAGTGAAAGACTTCGATTATGGGGCCTCATTTGTGATTTTGCACCGGGCCTCCCAAATCAATGAGACGACCCTGTTAGTCGGGTAAATAAAAAAGAATAAAAAAAAGAAAAAAAATGTTATAGAACGAGTGACGATCCTCTAAATATGGAGGATATTGATTGATGCTCTAAAAAAATCTTCAAATATGAAGGGCGGTAAGAGAAGTTTAGCTGGGTTAGTTGGCTTCAAAGCACAATGTTAACTTTTATGTAATTTCTTTTAGTTCTAGCTCCTTGCTAGTTTTAATAAAATCCGCCGTTCGAAAAAAAAAATATGAAGAAATTAAGTGTTTGAAGGGTAAGGTCGGAGATGCCTTAACGTAACATGTTAGTATGTCTTAAAAGTGAGACTGTAAACCGATTTATGCCTACTGCTAAATGATCAAATGAAAACATATGTTTAATGCCGATGTAAATATACAGTTTATGTGTGATTCAGCGACATATTGTGATCTTATGTCGTTCATCTAGTTCTATCAATGAATAATTTAACATGTGAGCAAGTGAATAACTCAATAAAGTAATATGTTGTGTATGAGTTTCTATATATGTCAACAACAAAATCACAATATTTTGATTGGATAAAAATTGAAGTCAAGAACACTGATAGCCCCAATCTTGGTGGTCTCGGTGCAGGTGGTTGTAACACTCGTTTAGAAATCAACTAGAAATGAAAACGAGATCAACAATTGCAACAATTCAATTAAGAACCTATTGAACAAGAAGTAGATTCGAAATTGGGATTGTTATTAGAAAGATGTATTGTAACAGATTACAAGAAAATGAGAGAGAGAACTTTTTACAAATCAAGAATGAATATGAGTTATGATACAATGGATGGTTAAGTAGAAGTGGGTTGAGTGAAACAGAATTTGGGCGCCAATTTGTATAAGTTTGAAAGTTGGCAATTCCAGTCCTTGTACTTGTATTTTGTATTTTGACTTGTAACAATCCCTTCCTCTTCAAACAATGCTTGTCCTCAAGCTTGATTTCCAAACTCAGGGTACCTCTGCAACAAATCATGAAGGTTCTCCCAAGTAGCATCCTCATCAGTGTGATTTGACCACTTGACCAATGCATAGACCACAGCTCTATTGTTGACTTTAGCTAGTTTTCTGTCCAAAATGGCAATTGGTTCTGCTGCTAACAACCCATTGGGACCACAATGAGGTAACACTCCCATCTTGTTGTCACTTCCTTTACACACTTTAAGCTGTGAAACATGGAACACTGGGTGGATCTGACTAGTGGCAGGCAAGTCCAATTTGTAAGCAACCTTTCCAATCTTTTCAATAATCATAAATGGCCCATAGTACTTTGAGGATAACTTGTGCTGGTGTTCCTTCCTTATAGTTACTTGCCTATGAGGTTGGAGTTTTAAGTACACCCACATTCCAACATCAAGAACTCTGTCACTTCTATGCTTGTTAGCCTGGTTCATCATCCTATCTTGAGCTCTTTGTAAGTGGAATTTCAGCATCTGCAAAGACTCTTCTCTAGTTTGCATTGTCCTATCCACTGCCTCAACTGTGCTATCACCAGGAATGTAAGGAACATGAATAGGTGGCTTCTGTCCATACACTACCTCATAAGGTGTTGTATTAATGGCTGAGTGGAAATTGGTATTATACCAAAATTCAGCCATGGGCAACCACACAGTCCATTCTTTTGGCCTCTCACCAGTCATACATCTTAGATAGGTTTCCAAGCACTTGTTCACAATCTCAGTCTGACCATCTGTTTGTGGATGGTAAGCTGTTGACATCTTAAGCTGCACCTTCAAGGTTTTGAACATTGACTGCCAAAAATGACTCAAGAATATTTTGTCCCTATCACTCACAATTGACTCAGGCATTCCATGGAGTCTATACACATGATCCAAGAACAACTGAGCTACTGTACTTGCAGTGAAGGGATGTTGCATAGCAATAAAATGGGCTTGTTTAGACAATCTATCCACCACCACTAGTATAACTGTCTTACCATGTGAATTGGGCAGTTTTTCAATGAAATCCATGGAGATTGAAGACCAAATCTTTTCTGGTATGGGCAAAGGTTGTAGAAGTCCAGGATATGCTGCTAAATCAGGCTTCTCCCTTTGACACACATCACATTCTCTCACAAACTGTTTGACCATTTTCTGCATACCCTTCCAATAGAACATACTTTTGAGTCTGTGCAGGGTGACTGTAGTACCTGAATGTCCACCAATAGCATCTGAATGGTAGCATTGCATGATGGTTTTTCTCAATTTCATATCATCTCCCACCACTAACTTGCCTTTTCTTCTCAACAATCCATCTATCAAAGTGAATTTGCCTGCAGTATAACTGTTACTTTGCATTTGCTGAATCACAGTCTTGAGTTTCACATCTTGCTCCCAACTATTCTGAACTTGTTGCAACAAATCAGAAGCAATAGAGGTGAGAACCACATTGTTGAGTTCAGCTCCACTTGACACTCTTGACAAAGCATCTGCCACCACATTCTCAACTCCACTTTTGTAAGAAATCTCATAATCAAATCCCAACAGTTTAGGTAGCCATTTGGTTTGAAAGGGAGTAGTTAATCTTTGACCCAACAAATATTTCAAACTGAAATGATCTGTTTTAATTTTGAAATGCCTATCCAACAAATACCCCCTCCATTTATCTAGTGCTAACAAGACTGCCAGAAATTCCTTTTCATATGTTGACAGGGCTTGGTGTTTAGGTGAAAGAGTTTTACTCAGAAAAGCAATTGGGTGTCCTTCTTGTTGCAAAACAGCTCCAAATCCTACTCCTGAAGCATCTGTCTCAATAGTGAACACTTTATTGAAATTAGGCATGGCTAGAACTGGTGTTTGGGACATAGCTTGCTTAAGTACTT
Organism: Artemisia annua; assembly: GCA_014162995.1. Lineage (NCBI taxonomy): Eukaryota > Viridiplantae > Streptophyta > Magnoliopsida > Asterales > Asteraceae > Artemisia > Artemisia annua. The sequence goes on from LBNU01010452.1 coordinate 22,969, forward strand.
CAAAGGCTTTCTGTGCAGCTTCATTCCACTGAAAAGCATTCTTCTTGAGCAATTCAGTTAAAGGTTTACTCACAATTGCATAATTTTTGATGAACTTTCTGTAATATCCAGTTAAGCCAAGAAAACCCCTGAGTTGTTTCACATTACTAGGTACTGGCCATTCTAGCATTGCTTGTACCTTACAAGGATCTGTAGCCACACCCTTGTCTGAAATGATGTGACCCAAATACTCTACACTAGTGGCAGCAAAAACACACTTGCTCTTCTTGGCAAACAAAGAATTTTGCTTCATCACTTGCAAAACTTGTGTCAAATGATCAATGTGGCTACTCAAACTGTCACTGTATATCAAAATGTCATCAAAAAAGACTAGAACAAACTTCCTGAGGAACTTTTTAAACACTGTATTCATCAAGGATTGAAATGTAGAAGGAGCATTTGTGAGTCCAAATGGCATCACTAAGAACTCATAATGTCCTTCATGGGTTCTGAATGCTGTCTTGTACACATCTGCCTCATCCATTCTAATTTGATGATACCCTGACCTCAAATCCAACTTTGAAAAGAACTTAGAACCATAAAGCTCATCAATCAACTCCTCCACAACTGGAATAGGGAACTTGTCTTTAACTGTAGCTTTGTTCAATTGCCTGTAATCCACACACATTCTCCAAGTACCATCTTTCTTCTTAACCATGACTATGGGTGATGAGAATGGACTTTGACTGTTTCTTATCACCCCTGAATCTAGTAATTCTTTTACCATTACTTCAATTGCATCTTTCTGATTAGGTGGGTGCTTATAGGGTCTTATGTTAACAGGAGGAGTGTTTGGTACTAGAGGTATTTTGTGGTCATGGGATCTCTTTGGTGGCAATTCCTTTGGTACATCAAAAACTGATTCAAATTCACTTAAAACTTGCTGAATTTCCTCAGAATGACCCACTTTGGATTCTAATTGCAACAGAGTAGAAGCATAATCACACACAGTTATGGCAGACAACTCAGAACTTACAACTCTATCTTTACCCTTGGTTTTGCCTTGCATCCACCTAAGTGTTGTTTGATGGGTTCCTCTGAGCACAACTTTACTACCCTTGTAATTGTATTCCATAATCAAGTTCTTAAAATCACACCTCACCCATCCTAAGGTAGACAACCACTGAATACCAAGCACCATTTCACAGCCACCCAGTGGTAAAATCATCACATCAGAGGTGTAACTAATACCTTGAAACTCCCAAGTAAAATTCTTACACACATACAAACTACTCATGACATTACCATTAGCAACTGAAACTTCCAAAGGGCAGATTTTACTCAATCTACACCCAAGTTTTTTAGCAGTATTCAAGTCCAAAAAATTATGGGTGCTTCCTGAATCTACCAACACATGCAACATATTCTTCCTTACATAACCTCTAACTCTCATGGTTTTGTAAGTATTAACACCAGTTAATGCATTCAAAGAGATAAGGGGTGGTTCATCAATTAGACTAGTGTAATTACTCACAACTCCTTCATCAGTTAACATCAAATCTTCATCTTCACTTTCTACATCATCACTTATTATTTCCAAAGAGTACAACTGACCACTGCACTTATGGCCAGGTGCATATTTCTGATCACAGTAAAAACATAGGTGTTTGGCTCTTTTTTCTTCTAATTCCTGTGGTGTCAATCTTTTAAACTGCCTGTTTGGTACAACTTTATTATTACTAGCAGGTACCACTTGATTACTCCTGAAGTTGTTGTTCACATGCCTAATATTACTAGTATTCACTATACCATTAGGCTTAGAAGTACTCAACAATGGTGTGTTCCTACTCTTAGTCACAGAAATGTTAGCTTCTTGCAATTTTGCTAAATTGAAAGCATCAATCAAAGTAACAGGTGCAAACATCCTAACCATATAAGCAATTTCATCTTTTAACCCTCCAATGCACAAACTAACAGTATACTTCTCAGGCAATTCAATCTTATTCAATAAGGCTTCAAAAGAATCTTGATATACCTGAACACTGGTGGTCTGTTTCAAATTCTTAAGTTCCATTACTGGATCTTCAAAGATGGAGTCAAATCTCTTCTGCACATGGGTTTCATAGACATTCCAAGTCACAACTTCACCAAACTTTTTCATGAACTGAGTATGCCATACAAGAGCCTTTCCCAACACATGCATAGAAACCAATCTTATCTTTTCTTCATCTTCCTCAATTTGATCCATTTCAAAAAATCTGTTTACCCTGTACAACCACCCTTGAACATCTTCTCCTTCAAATCTTGGAAACTCGATCTTGGATAATCTTCCATATTGACCCCCATTTTGACCATGATTCTGCCTATTTTGACCACTGTGACTGTTAGGAGTACCAAGAACCACTCTCCTCTGACTAGTACCTTCATCACCATTGAGTTTCTCTTTGATTACTCTTATATCATTAGTGAGTGTTGCCACAGATCCCACTAATGTAGCTAACTGACTTGCTAAGCTTTCAACTGTATGAACCTCATTGCTAGAACTTTCTTGGCGAGTTCCACCATTCAACACTGACCTAGTATCAACCATTATCTCTCTCTGTTCTCAACTACCAATGATTCAGTCACACCAGGACAATAAACCACCACACACTTCCTAACTAATCGTATTTGAGATTGGGAAATGGAACAAAGTAATGAATAACGTATTTGAGATTGGACAAATGGTCTAGTTTGACCGGAATTGATGTATGTGTGATGGGTGATCAAAAGATCAGGATCTTCAATCGGTGTAACTGAATGCTAACGGAATAACTGATTCTTAACAGAAATCAGCCATTAATGGTAGTCAAGGATCGCTCTGATACCAATTGTAACACTCGTTTAGAAATCAACTAGAAATGAAAACGAGATCAACAATTGCAACAATTCAATTAAGAACCTATTGAACAAGAAGTAGATTCTAAATTGGGATTGTTATTAGAAAGATGTATTGTAACAGATTACAAGAAAATAAGAGAGAGAACTTTTTACAAATCAAGAACGAATATGAGTTATGATACAATGGATGGTTAAGTAGAAGTGGGTTGAGTGAAACAGAATTTGGGCGCCAACTTGTATAAGTTTGAAAGTTGGAAATTCCAGTCCTTGTACTTGTATTTTGTATTTTGACTTGTAACAGTGGTCTTCTCGTTAAAAATCTTGCGCTTCTTACCAAAATGGAAATGGCGCCTCTTAGTTGAGAAGGAGGTGCTTTGGAGAAAAGTGGCTAGTTGTTTTATGGTAGCGATGGTGGCCTTTCCTCCTCGTCCTTGGCTCCTAGTGACCGAGGTGTTTGGATCGGCATTATAAAGGCCATCTCTAAGGTTGAGCTTCTATTCAAAACAAGCTGCTTGCGGATATTTGTTTTGGCCACTACCATTTTTGGAATTCTTAGATTCTCAAGAAAGAAAATATTTGTGTGTGGAGGGCGTCCATCAATCAGCTGCTTGCTTGGCTTAATTTGCTTAGTTAACAACATCAAAGTCACTTATTTTGCTTTGTTGCCATATTAAAAACTACTAAGGTTAATTTATTGGGTTTATGTCATTAAATACCAACAAATATTTTACAAAATACCGTTTTGGCACGTGAACTAAATTGTGTTCTACTAAATGTTACAAACTTTCAAAAAATGTTCCATTATGCACCTTTATGTGATGTGTCACTTAAAAAGCAGTGACATGTGTCACATTTTGGAGTATGACACGTCGTCTAAACATGCATATTGAACACTTTTAAAAGGTTTGTAACGTTTAATGGAACACTTGTTAGTTCATGTACTAAAACGACATTTTGGAGAAAGTTTATTGCTATTTAACGACCTAAAACCTAATCAAGTATATCATGAATCTTTTTTGTTGCTTCTTAAGCAAATGATACTAGAACAGCATGTTATGACAAAAGCATTAATATGTTAGGTGCACTTAGCCATAAGTGCAGGTTATATGCGTCACCACGTCAGCTTTTACCTTAGAGGGGAGGGTATCATAACGCCCAAATGGCGTTATGGTCTACGTGGACATCATCAACGCCGTTATCGGTGTTAACACCATTTCCCACCTTGAAATCTTGGACCAGCGTTATGACGTACGTTAAGGAAATAACGTGCGTTGTAACATGAAAGTGGTAATTTGAAAATTTCAAAATGAGCCCCTCCAGTTACCGTTGGGATTGAACAAGAAAAAAGAAAAGTTACCGTTTGTATTAAACGGTCGAATTTAAAAAAAAAAAGTTTTTCCACACCCTTATAAATACAACTATATTACTAATGTTATTCACACAAAAAAACTTTAAAAAAAACCGAAAAAACAACCAATGGCTTGCAACAAACTACCTCATACCGTCGAACAAATTCAAGAATATGTCCGGAAACAGGCCGAGATAGACGACACGGCTCGACAAGAGGCTATTGTCGAACTTATTAACAAGTTTGAGCACGCAAAGGCACTCAAACAACAACTGAGAACACAATACCATGAGTGCAATCACATTTCTGACGACAGAAAATTTGTGATTAACGATTTTTTGTATGCTGAATTTCGCAAAGATCATGCCGTTGTTGAGAAATTGAGGAGCTGTGTGAGTCAGATACATGCCCAAAAAGCAAACAAGATACGTTGGAGTCACGAGGAAAATGTGGAAGCTGGTATGGTTGAGCAACAACAATAGACCGGTGCATCTAGTTCATCTGCACCAAGAGGTGTTGATGATAGTGGCTGGAACTCTGACAAAGAGCGTGAGCTGAGCAGGATGGAAGCTGAGTTAGAAGCAGAGAGGTTGGCGAGCTTTGATCCTTACGACGACGGTTACGACTCAAACAACTCTCAGACTTGGGATCACCCGGACTACAATTGAAGCTAGGTTTATGTGATGTTTTAATTTACTTTCGTTTTTAATTTATGTGATGCTTTAATCTAGGTTTATGTAACATTTTAGTATTTCAGTTAAATAAATTTATTTCATAAAAGAAACATTACAATACGATACGAGAAACACCAAACAAATACGATACGACACGGGAAACTAGACATACAACATAAGTAGCAAACACGATACGAGAAACAAGACATTACATATCGGCCCATCTGGGGTTGTTTCTCAAAACCTCCCAGCAGTGAACATACTTGAATCTCTTCCCACCATAGCGATCTTCAAAAGTTTGCATTGCATTCGTGCGACAAACACTGTGATCGTCAGCGGTTGTTTGCCGCAAGTGTTTGTAAATTCCATTGAACACAATACATTCACTGTTGATTCTGCCCCATTTACTCGACACCATTTCTTTGTTTCGATGGGGAGGGCCAGAAAGATGGTTGAAAACGATAACAACCCGGTTCCAAAAACTGTGTGCATCGTGTAGGTAAGGATCTTCATGAACTGCAACCCAAGATTGAGCTAGCAAGATTTCTTCATCTACTGACCAGCGATTAGACATTTTGAATGTTTGAAGTTTGAAAAAAACTTGTAAATTGGTATGCTATTTATAGCCGTTTAAAATAGTGTTTGAATGTTTAAAATTCAAATTTGAATATGAGCGGGATAAATATTTAAAATTCAAATTCGAATATGAGCGGGATATATATTTAATAATATAGTGTTTGAATGTTAATTAATGAAATTGTTGAGGGTATAAATTGGAAATTTGTAAAAAGTGGTGTTATTTGGTGTTATGATTTCCTGGTGTTTTTGGGTGTTATGTTATTAGATGCTGAGATGATGTGGCGCTGAGGTGGCACGGTGTTAACACCGTTTCGGTGTTATGACTCCCCATGCTCTTATAACATTCATATAACAAAACCAATAAAAAAAGAATATCATCCCCAATAATATTCCTATAACACACAAACAAAAAACTCAACTCAATCCACATTAATCATAGAAAAACTCGTATTGCTTGTTGATAACTTTGGCGCCTAGAACGAGTGAAGAGGGTGCATTTGTGGCGGGCTTCATAGGCACCATTTTGGCACTATCGAGGCCTTTAGTGAAGTGCACCTTGCCCTCTTATAAACTTCAAAGTTTGAGCTTTAACTTAAAGAAACATAAGATGGAACATGAAAGAAGAGAAAAAAAAAGTATCAAAATCAAATAGATTCCAAGTTCGTGTACACAAGGTTGATTTGTAATTCTCTAACTTGTTTTAAAACATTACAAGTGACAGATCTTATTTACAAGATCGGCATAAGATTTGTAGCATTATAGTTTTATTATGAGACCAAATAATACGATGTTAGTACTTAGTTATGTTGTCCATGCCAAATATCGTGACTAATCTATACTACTACTTACTATAATAGACAGACTAGGTATTCTAGAGTGAACTACCATTATAGTTTGTACCAAGTTGACATGAGTCGTAGATTCAGAAGATACGAATTCATTTCGTCTGAAATTACATGGTAAGCTTATTCTATCAATTATCTGCAAAAAGCCCTTTTTATGACAAATATTTTCGATATTACAAGAAGGTCTTTGTATGCCTATACATTAAAAGTGTTGGCACATTAACACAATGGAAATAGTTGTGGCCGAAGAATTGGCAATGATAAGTAATAAGCCTCCATAAATCGCCCATCGGATACCATTTTTATAATGAACTTCTTCAAAATCACAAACGGACATGCCACTACCCGCCACTGCACCACTGGGCGCCATCTCATACACACCCTCCGGTTCTTGTTTCCTAATCTAACCGTTCTACTCTTCCGTCTAGCTAATCTTCTGCGTGGACGTGACCACCCAACCATTGTGGTAGAATTGGCAAAGACAGAGATTGTGATAGCACCTCTTCTAAACATGTTGTAAGGTTAGTATTGGTTTTATGGGCTGGTATATATAGTGTGGAAAATCATGATGATATGTGATGGTGGTCCTATCAAATGGGGATCAATGATCACCTTGATAATGGTTTTGTGGCTCGATGAGTTATAGAAAATTAAAGGGTGCGAGTGTCATGATTAGTAAGGTTGGTCTTTTACTTTATATGCTCAAAAGTCATTTTAATAAACCTTAAGATTAGTAACATAATTCCATGGGTACTACCATAAGTCACTGATTTAGTCACTTTCCCGGATTTTAAATCAGCATAGCTGGATTTTATATGAGAAAATGACTAAAGACGTGACTGCAAAATCATGTCAACTAAAGACGTGACTGCAAATTCAACCTCGATTTTATATGGACCAAAATCATTCAAGTATCAAGACCAACTGTTGGAGTATGCTCGTGTCATAATAAATAATTATATGGGTAGACATATGTGAGCCTATGGGGTCACACACATATACACTTACCTATTTCATGTCGTGTTTATTGTACTTATGACATATAAATAAGCTTACGTAACTTGGGATCACTATCGGGCTTCTAATAACTAAGTAATGTACTTAATCCATTGGACTTGGAAAACAAATAGGAGGCCCATTTAAGCCCATAGAGGGGCCGGCCATTAGGGTGGTTCAAAGGGGGGGATTTGGTTTTGAATTTTGGTCAAAGATATTAGAGAGATATTCTCCTAATCTCATTAACAACTAACCACAATTATCTCTCCCCTCTCTCCCCTTAATTATACGGCAAAAATAAAACCACCATCTAGGGTTTTTGTTTTCTTGATCTCTTCCTTTGAATCTTGCTTATTCAAAGGCCATTCCAAGGTTACGGGTTAAGGACTAGCATCCAAAGGGTATACGGTGAGGTGTAGTGTGGACCAAGGCTGTCAAGATCGCGATCCTGCGCAGGATCGTTTTTGTCTTTGCAAGATCGAGATAGTAGGATCGGATCGCGATCCTACGATCCTACCAATTTGTCAGATTTAGTAAACAAATGATATACGAGTCAAACTATTTTACATTTCTACTCAACATCAAAGATAAATTCATATAATATCCTCTTGAAAATAACAAAGTTCAAATTTCAAACAATAAAGTAATAGTAAAACACAAAAAAGTCAAGTTTCAATCGTTACATTAATGAGTTAGTAGAATAATATTAAATAACATATGTCCTAAATGTCTCAAAACATACGAGCCATCAACATGATTTCAAGAAAACAAACGTTTCATAAGTGGCATTCCAAAATATACCCTTTGATTAGTTTAATCACAGTAAAGTAAAGTAAATTAAACTATTGAACACTTTTAGACTATAATCGATTTAGAAAAGTAGAAAACTATCTATAAACTATAATTTATTTAGAAAATGAAACAATAGTGGTTTACTCATTAGACATTAGTAAAACACACGTTTGTTTTTTTTGGCCTAAGCAAGTGGGATGGACTTAAAATATTAAAAAAAAAAAGTGAACTCGGATCGCGTGTCGATCTTACGATCTTACGTGCGATCCTACGATCCTACTTACGATCCTACCTCCGGTGCGATCCTACCACGATCCTACATGATTTTGACTGGTGTGCACGTAAGATCGTACGATCTTACGTGTAAACTCGCGAGTTTGACAGCTATGGTGTGGACTATTCATAGAGGTGATCTCCTTTGATTACTTGGGTTTGTTGGTGAGTCGACACATAGGTGAAGGTCACCATTCGTTGCTACCGATCACGCTACAAAGATATAACATTGTTATTGTTATTTATTTGATTGATCATATGACTCTATGGATCCTTGTTGGTGATGTTTTCCGCTGCGTTTGAATGTTTATTTTATGTTCATTTTATTCAGCATCACCTATAGAGGTATCACGAGCCATCATATGATGTCATATGATCATCTTGTATGCGTAAAAATGGCTAAAAACGCGTGTTTTTAATGGATTGAAAATGATAATTTCAAAACAGCCCCAAGGGCTATTTTCTTGAAAATATTTCGACCCAAAGGGGTCTTAAGATCTAGACTTTTTGATCCCATGGCCATTTGTTATGCATATATTAATTGGTATACTTGTCGGGTACGTGAAAAATGGCCGAAAACACATTTAATTGATCGATTTATGAAACGATTTCAAATCAGCCCCTATGGCTTAATTTTCTGTGGTAATATGATGTTAAGAAGGTCCTAATATCAGTGGGTTTTGAACCTAAGGCCATTTGACACGCATACCAATCGGGGTTTTAATTCTTGTTAATTATTTCTTCGATTTCGTTGGCTAACAATTTATTTCTTGTCATTTATTTTGTTTCCATGGCAAATACATGCATGTTTGTCCATGGAGTTAGCCAACACCTTGTTTTCATCATAATATTATGGTATTATTATGTGTATATGCAAAGCCGATGAAAACCTAGACCACTTGTGCCTTGAATTGTTGTGAATGTTGTTTAATTTCGTGTTTGGGGTTTTTGCCATTGTTTCGGCATTTATGTAATGATATTCTTTTTGGTTGTAGCCATTGTTTGGGCACTTTTACAGTAAGTAGAAAGTAGATTAGTTTTATTTTACTTTCAATATCATTTAATCGTGGCTTGGTGGTGAAAGGCGAAAGAGTTAAAGACATTTTTGCCGAAAATGACTGCTGGAACACCAGTTGGTAAAACGGAGTTTCCTGATGATTGGTAAGGATTTTTTGGCTAAATGTTTTTTTGTAGGTACACAAGACATGGGCCTACAACTTTCTAGGTTTGAGCTAAGCCCGGGGAAGCTTCCTTCCAAGTCATTTGGGCCCCCGAACACAGAAATTCTGGAAGGACAACAACTACTTTTCATGTGCATAATGGGCTTTCTACTTGCTCTTGATTGTCTTGGAGCAAGTGTGTAACACTCCCATTTTCACGATTCGCAGCGGATTTAGGGTTGGGGTATTACTTCATGGAATCACTGTCACAATAATAGAAAACAACTCGAAAAGAGACGTTTTTATAAATAAGTTATCATTCATTAAAATATCAGAGTTTTATTTAGATGAGGTCCCGTGAATCTAAGTGTGAAATAGTGTTTGAATGATAACAAAGTTGAAATTCCTCCGAGTTCAGTGCCGCTTCTGCCAAAGCTCCGTAACGGCTATATACCTAGGATACATGTTTAAAGAGTCAACATCGGGTGTTGAGTGAGAGTCATAGGTTTAAGTAGTAGTAGTGTGAATACAAGTTTAGTAAAGCATGGGCTACGTTGTTATACACCCATGTAGAGTAGTAGAAACCGTATTTAAACAGTTTGTATCTGTCAGTATTGTATGATCAGTACAATACTGAAGACAGGGGTGTTATTGCACTAAGCTCATGAAACCGTACTAACAGTCCGGGTCATGGGGGCTGCAGACCCACCATGAGGGGAAGAGAAGGATAACTTGCCAAAGTTAATCCTTAGGGTTTCAAGTATAGTACTTATTGGTGCCCAAGACACAGGCAAACCAACGGGGGTTGTCAAACTCCAATAGATCTATCAACTATACCCGCGTTCGCGTGGGTAAAATATCCCAAACGATTAAGGTTCATGAATTTTAGTTATGTAGTGGTGGCAGAGAGTGGGACTCGTGCAATAACCAAAGAAAAAGACTTGTATTTGGTTTAAAGAAAAGCAAGTGGCATGTATCCCCCCTCACAGGGTTTGTAAAGCATTTAGAAAGCGTTTAAAAGGTGTGAGGCTATGAAAACTCACCTGGGCTTAGGGAGATGTGATTGATGTTATAAGTGACTCGGAGACTAGACTGCCTACTCACGTATCCCGGGGTTTGTTGGTGTGGATGTATGTCAAGCTTTAGTTATCTTATTTTATGTTTTCTCAAGTAATCATTCTTAGGGTTTTTAGTTTAGTTTTAACATAACACCGTTCAGTCCATCATAATCCAGAATTATATAAGACTCCTCACATGAAGCTCCCTAGTATTGTATTATGTTATTAAACATAATACCGTTCGGGCCATCATAATTCAGAAGTATATAACCCTCACATGAAGTTCCCTAGTATTTTGTTACGTTGTTAAGTATTTTAGATTATAACATAACACTGTTTGGGCCATCACAATTCAGAAGTATAATACTCCTCACAGGAAGCTCCGTACTATTGTATTATGCGGCCAACATAATACCATTCGGGCCATCATAATTCAGAAGTATATAACCCTCACATGAAGTTCCCTACTATTGTGTCATGTTATTAAGTACTAGTCATTAATATAATGTATCACCGTTCGGGCCATCATAACTCAGAAGTATATGCAATAATCGTTTGAGGAGCCAGGGCACTTTAAATCGTAAACCCAGAAAACTCGTCAAAACGAAATATCCACATGATACTCCTCGCATAAAGCTCCCTACTATTGCGACACATTACATAAAAAGATAGCACTTTTATTTATTAAGCAAATATTTCATGTTATACCCTTATAGTTTATATATTTACATAATCTACCCTAGACTTATAAACTTATAACATTTAGGCATTTAAGTTCCTAGAATTTACACAATTAGCCCCTATACTTCTATATTTTAGGAAAATGGCAGAAATGACCCTTGTACTTATAAGTTTTCAAGATTTACCATTTATACCCTTAACTTTCTAATATTTGCAAAACTAGTCTTTATATGTTTATAACTTATTTTACTTTCTATCCTAAGGTTTTAGAACTTTGCAAAAAGGGTACTTATACTTATAACTTCTAAGAAATGTCAAAAACAGTCCCTAGACTTAATATTTTCAGAAAGTTACCATATATACCCCTATGCATGAAAACTATTGCAAAACTAGTCCTTTTTCCATGCAAATTGTATTTTAATGAGATAACTAAGTTTCCTAGCTTATGGTTAGTTAATATATACTTAACTAAGTCATCTAATTCAGATTATAGCATATAATGAGGCAATTTAGCACATAAACATGTATTCGACTCATATTAGGGTTTAAAAATGAAAACTAACAAGTTTAAGTGATCAAGGCTTAGGCAAGGGTCCTAATGGGATCTAAGGAATCCTAATACTATCCTAGGACTGAACTAAAGCAAAAGAAACAAGTTGGAGGCTTACCTAGGCCGTGGGAGTCCTAACGTGGGCAAACTAGGGTTTCTAGGTCAAAAATAAACTCGATAGGGCTTCTAGGATTCTAGGACTCGACTTCTAAGGTTACTAAGGATCTATTAATACTACTAGGACCAGAGTATATGTGTTTTAGAAGTGTGAAGGTGTGTGTTTAAATGGAGAGGGTAGCGAGGCCTTATATAGGCTCGTTAGCCTTGGAGACCAAGCAAAAGGATGGCTAGGTGTCACGAGGGGGAGGGAGTGACTAAGTGCAGCTATAAGGTGACTATTCTAAGCTATAAGAATGACTCATGGGAGCTAGGTCTAGGCGTGGGGTGATGTGGAAGGTTTATAGCCGTAGGGTGGTTTTGGGGTGACAAGGAGGTGACAAGCCTCCTTGGTGGCTGTTTGGTAGCCACAAGGTGATGAGGCGGTGGTGGGGAGGTGCTTGTAAGCTGCTTAGAGTTTATAGAGGCGTTTTAGGGAGGTTTGTGGTGGTGGTTTAGCCATATAGGCGGTTTAGAACAAGTAGGTGATGCACCTACTTGTATGGTGGGTGCTAGGGTGCTAGGTTGTTTAAGGAGGTGTATATGCAGCTAGGTAGGTTGCTAGGGGTGGTACTAGGGTGCTTGGTAGCTTAAGTTAGGTAATATCTAGGTTTAGGTCTAGTTTAAGGCTTAATCTAGCTTAGTGAGTGATTAGGGTTTAGCTTAGGGTTTAGTGCCTAGGTTAGGTTCCTAAGAGTGTCTAGTGGCTAATACTAAGTCCTAAGGGGCTTATACTAAGTGGTGGTAGCTTATGGGAAAGTTTTGGGAAGGTTTGACCTAGTTTCCGGGAAGTTATAACCTAGTTATGGTTTTGTGCCTAAGGGACTTGTACCTAAGCTCTAATGGGTTGTACTAGTGCCTAAGGGTCCTAAGGTATCCTAATGTTTCTAAGGTAACTCATACTTAAGCCTTGAACACTTTCAAACTAATTCAGATAAGCAATTAGGGGTTTGTAAACACATAGGTCTAATTAGGGGTTAATTAGGGTTTATTAGGGTTTTGTGATGAGTTTAATGTGTTAGATTGATAGATTACTTATTGTGGTAGTGTTGTGATCTTATGCTTGACATACCAGGAGTTTATAGGCTGTGAATGTTGAGTTATTTGGCTTGTGTGGATACGTGAGCAGGTCTAGAGAGTCATGCAAGTAATGAATGCACATAAAAAGCAAAAATTTACCTGTGAAATACCTGATATAGGTATTTATAGTGGGAATGATAGTGATGAGATTTTGTGGGTTGCTACAAAGTGGGAGTCCTCCGTGTGGTTGTGTGGTTTGTCCGTAGTTGACTCTTGGTTCTCGTGATTGTTCACGAGACCGAGCATAGGTTTTTTCATCGGTCGAGGCTTTGCATATTGTTGTTGTGTGTTTGTGTTTTTGCTTTTTATATATCTTGTGTTCATATGTAAATTGCAAATAGTTTTCTAAAAAAAAACTTAAAACAAAACACAAACCATTTTCAAAACTAAGACTTTTGATTTAGTTTTACAAAGTTTTTGAAACTTGAAATCATTGTTTTTAAATAACACTTAAACTTGTTATGAATGTTATTCCATTTATATATTGTCCAAACTTATTATCCACGTAGGATGTATATTAGTCATGAAAATGGACAACTTGACACACATAAATTAAAACAATGATTAGACTTAAGTTAAGAAAAGTTTTTAACTTGTGCTACGAAGGATGAATGCATGCTCCTTTCGTACATCTTTTGATCCACATCAAAACTTTTACCCGTCGAAATTTTAAGTCATGCCGTCCAATTTTGAGAACACTTGCAATTACTTTTGCCTATGCGTGGGACCTAGGTTGAATTGTAACCCAAGGTGACTATTCTATGCGTGGGACCTAAATATATTCTCGCACGTTCTCAAATTGGATGACTTAATCGAGTTAAGCGGTGAGACCTTGACCCGAGGCAAAGATGGGACTAAACATGCCAGCTTGACACTAGTTGCTTGTTCACTAGTGCCAAGAGTCCTATAAAGATCTAAGAGTTGCACTTGTAATGCAATTGGTCGACGTTACCTACCTATTGAATCCTCCAGTGCTAGTAGATCAACTGATGTGATGGTGGAACTTCAATGAGGAACTTAGCCTTTTTCGTAAAATTAATTGTTTTAATATTGCAAACTTGGGTAGTTAATTTTAAAAAGGATTAATTATTGAAAATTACTAAAATTGAACTTTGTTTATTTTGTAGATGACAACTCCAACTTCAACCATCAACAACTCGTCAATCAGATCAATTCTCGAGAAAGAGAAATTGAATGGTAACAACTTTTTGGACTGGTATCGCAACTTGAGGATTGTCCTCAGGGCTGAACAAAAGTTTTACCATCTGGAAGAAGCTTTACCTGAAGCACCTGCTGCAAATGCCACTGCAGCTGTTCGTAACGCCTACACGCGTAGGTGCAATGAACAACAAGAAATGGCTTGTCTCATGCTGGCAAGAATGATTCCTGAGTTGCAAAAGAACTCAGAGAACCTTGCATCTTTTGATATGCTGAGAGAACTGAAAGTTATGTTCGAACAGCAAGCAGAGTAGGAACTATTTGACACGGTCAAATCTTTCCATGCTTGCAAGCAGGAAGAAGGACAATCGGTCAGTAGCTATGTCATGAAAATGAAGGGCTATCTGGATCAGATGGAGTGACTGGGATACCCCATGCCTCAAATCCTTGGAGTGAGCATGATACTTACCTCACTGTCGAAGGATTTATGAACAATTTGTGCAACACTATAACATGCACAGCATGGGAAAAACCATTGCCGAACTGCATAACATGCTGAAACTTGCANTCGAAGGATTATGACCAATTTGTGCAAAACTACAACATGCACAGCATGGGAAAAACCATTGCCGAACTGCATAATATGTTGAAACTTGCAGAGAAAGGCATGCCCAAGAAGGCTCCAGTTGTCCTAGCTATCAACAAAGGCAGAATTCAGAAAAAGAACAAGGGAAAACCGCTGGCACCTGGCAAGGGACAAGGGAAAGGCAAGGCTAAGCTTGCTTACGCCCCCAAACCCAAAATTCCCCCACCTGCCAAGAAGGAGCACCAGGCCAAGGACACCCCTGCCACCACTGTGGAGTGGTAGGGCACTGGAGTCGCAACTGTCATGCCTACCTGGAAGGGCTAAAGAAGAACAAAGCTAGCGTCGCTAGCACATCAGGTATCTTCACTATAGAACTTTATACTTTTCCTAACAAATCCTGGGTATATGATACTGGTTGTGGTACTCACATTTGTAATAATGTGTAGGGGCTTAGGGGAAGTCGAAAGCTGAAGCAAGGAGCTTTACATCTGTACATTGGTAATGGCAATCATGCAGCTGTGGAAGCAATTGGGAGCTTTGATCTTGTCCTCCCAAATGGACTAGTTATTGTTTTAAATAATTGTCATTTTGTACCTACTATCACTAGAGGTGTTGTTTCACTTTCGCGTTTGAAAGATGATGGTTACATTCATACTCTTATAGATTTTGGCATTTCTGTTTCTAAGGATAATGTTTTTTATTTTAATGCTTTCCACGTGATGGCATTTTTGAAATTGATATGCGTGATCCTATTTCAAACAATAGTTCTATATATACTGTTAGCAATAAGAAATCCAAACGTAATTTGGATTCCACTTTTTTATGGCATTGTCGTCTTTGCCATATAAACAAGAAACGCATTACGAAGCTGCAACACGATGGGCTTTTAGTGTCAACCGACAATGTGTCGTTTGATAAATGCATTTCTTGTATATCTGGTAAGATGGCAAGAAAGCCTTTTTCCCATGTTAGAGAAAGAGCTAAAGATCTACTTGGACTCATTCATACTGATGTATGTGGCCCATTTAGAACAATGTCTAGAGAAGGAGCTAACTACTTCATCACTTTTACTGATGATTTCAGTAGATATGGTTATGTTTACCTGATTAAACATAAACATGAAGCCTTTGAAACGTTTAAAGTCTTCCAAAGTGAAGTAGAAAATCAACTTGGCAAGACCATTAAGGCTCTTCGATCCGATCGAGGAGGTGAATATATGAGTCAAGAGTTTTTAGATCATCTAAAAAGGTGTGGGATAGTCTCACAATTCACTCCTCCATATACACCACAACACAATGGTGTGTCTGAAAGGAGAAATCGAACCTTGCTAGACATGGTTCGATCTATGATGAGTCTAACAACGTTGCCAATGTCCTTTTGGGGCTATGCTCTAGAGTCTGCTGCTCGCATACTCAATATGGTTCCAACTAAGAAGGTTGATAAGACTCCATACGAAATATGGCATGGGAAAGTCCCTAATCTGTCTTACTTGAAGGTCTGGGGTTGTGAGGCTCTCATTAAACGAGATACGCCAAACAAAATTGAGCCTAGATCTATCAAGTGTATCTTTGTAGGATACCCAAAGGAAACGATGGGTTACTATTTCTACTACCCACCCGAGAACAAAATATTTGTTGCTCGATATGCTGNTATGCTCTAGAGTCTGCTGCTCGCATACTCAATATGGTTCCAACTAAGAAGGTTGATAAGACTCCATACGAAATATGGCATGGGAAAGTCCCTAATCTGTCTTACTTGAAGGTCTGGGGTTGTGAGGCTCTCATTAAACGAGATACGCCAAACAAAATTGAGCCTAGATCTATCAAGTGTATCTTTGTAGGATACCCAAAGGAAACGATGGGTTACTATTTCTACTACCCACCCGAGAACAAAATATTTGTTGCTCGATATGCTGAGTTTTTTGAGAACAGACTCATCTCACAAGAAGCAAGTGGGAGCAAAGTAGACTTTGATGAACTTCAAAGCGAAGATGCACAACCTTCTAGTGACACTAGTGAACATCAAAATGAGACTGAGCATGAAAATGTTGAGACTCTTCGAGATGTTGCTCCCATTCGTAGATCCGCAAGGATACCTCAAGCACCTGAACGATATGGTTTTTATATCGATGCTGAGGAACTTGAGTTAGGGGGATCATAGTGAACCCGCTAACTATCGAGAAGCTATATCGAGTTCTGAACACGATAAGTGGAACGAAGCTATGAATGTGGAAATGCAATCCATGAAAGACAAAGATGTTTGGGTCGAGGTTGACCTACCTCCAAATGCTAAGACCGTTGGGAGTAAATGGCTCTTCAAGAAGAAGACCGACATGGATGGGAATGTACATACCTATAAAGCTCGTCTTGTAGCAAAAGGTTTCACTCAAACCTACGGGATTGACTATGAAGAAACCTTCTCGCCTGTTGCAGACATTAAAGCAATTAGGATTCTTTTAGCCACAGCAGCTTATTATGACTATGAGATTTGGCAAATGGATGTCAAGACAGCCTTCTTGAACGGCCACCTAAACGAAGACGTTTATATGGTGCAACCCGAGGGCTTCGTGAATCCAAAACATCCTAGCAAAGTATGCAAACTTCAAAGATCCATTTATGGATTGAAGCAAGCATCTAGAAGCTAGAACAAGAGATTTGATGAGGAAATCAAGAAGATTGGTTTCGCTCAAAATCTCGATGAGCCATGTGTATACATGAAACTAGTGGAAGTATAGTCGTACTCCTAATCTTATATGTCGATGGCATAAGATCTACCGAGATAGATCAAAGCGGTTAATCGGCTTGTGTCAAAGTGCATACATTGAAAAAATCCTGAAGAGATTTAAGATGCAAGATTCTAAACGTGGAAGTCTTCCAATGCAAACAAATATGGAATTGAGTAAGACTCAAGGACCCTCTACACCCGCTGAGGTGAAGAGGATGAAGGGAGTCCCTTATGCTTCGGCTGTGGGATCCATCATGTATGCGGTCAGGTGCACTAGACCTGATGTAGCGTTCTCTCAGAACCTAACGAGTAGATTTCAACAGAATCCAGGAGAATGTCACTGGACTGCTGTTAAGAACATATTGAAGTATCTGCGGAATACTAAAGATATGTTTCTTGTTTATGGTGGTGATGTCGAACTTGAGCTCAGTGTTACTTGCTATACTGATGCAAGCTGGGAGACAGATCGTGATGACATCAAATCCCAAACAGGATATGTTTTCGTCATGAATGGAGGTGTTGTTGACTGGAAAAGTGCCAAGCAAAGCATTATTGCGATGTCCTCTACAGAAGCTGAATATATAGCTGCTTCTGAAGCTGCAATGGAGGCGATTTGGATACGGAAATTCATTTCTGGGCTTGGCGTTGTCCCCAGCAATGAACGACCTATAGATATGTACTGCGATAATTCCGGTGCTATTATCATAGCCAATGAACCAGGTGTTCTTAAGGGTGCCAAACACTTTTGTCGGAAAGTTCACTATATTCGAGAAGTTGTCGAAAGTGGTGATATTCGTCTCCTCAATGTTCACACAGATGACAACTTAGCTGATCCTTTTACTAAACCAATGTCTTGTACCAAACATGTGGAGCATGCTAGGAACATTGGGCTTCGACCTGCTAATAGTCTCATGTAAATCTGTTTTTAGTATTTGAATAATTGGAATGTTGAACAGTTTATATCTTTAATGAATTGATGTAATGGTTATAGTCGTTTTCATTCATATCAACTGTATTCTATATTTGCATGTTTAATCCATGAATAATTTAATTGTTCTAAANTACCAAACATGTGGAGCATGCTAGGAACATTGGGCTTCGACCTGCTAATAGTCTCATGTAAATCTGTTTTTAGTATTTGAATAATTGGAATGTTGAACAGTTTATATCTTTAATGAATTGATGTAATGGTTATAGTCGTTTTCATTCATATCAACTGTATTCTATATTTGCATGTTTAATCCATGAATAATTTAATTGTTCTAAATTGTCCATTGTCAGTTGACGATACGGGAGTATCATCAAATTAAGGCAAATGTGAGCGTGTTGGTGATTTATTTGCCAAACTCATATGTTGTTTATTGTGATGAACATTGGACTGACCCAACCTTCGAGTATTCACTGCATGGATTGGCGTCAATAGTGAATCTCGCAAATGGTTATGTCTCTTATCCTTAGACTAGAGATGCAAGTAGGTCTTGCATGTGTGGAATTTTATTCTTTGATATGGTTAAACGCTGTCCTGAATAAGGTAGTTATATAAACTATTTTCAGGAGTGATTTGAAACACATGAATGCCACGTGCAGTCAAAATAGGATTTGTTCCTCCACATGTCATGGAGTTAGATACTATTGGGCCCCTCGATGAATTGAACGGATGTTTGTATGGCCGTACCCAAATGAGATTAAGATGAATCTTAATTCACTTGGTAATCTTGTTCAATATCTAGATCGAGAAACATAATAGTTGAACAAATGGAATGACTTTGATTCATGTCTAGTGTTCAACATAGTATCTGTAACAAAAGGATGGATGGTATATATAAATCATTTGAATGAGAAGTTTAAGAAACTACCCTCACATATTTATAGGGGCATTGGCGTGTTGCTAGACGCTAACCTTTGCTTGTATAATTACTTGATTATTATGACGTCGCAAGTGGGAGCTGTTGGAGTATGCTCGTGTCATAATAAATAATTATATGGCTAGACATATGAGAGCCTATGGGGTCACACACATATACACTTAGGTACCTCTTTCATGTCGTGTTTATTGTACTTACGACATATAAATAAGCTTACGCAACTTGGGATCACTATCGGGCTTCTAATGACTAAGTAATGTACTTAATCCATTGGACTTGGAAAACAAATGGGAGGCCCATTTGAGCCCATAGATGGTCCGGCCATTAGGGTGGTTCAAAGGGGGATTTGGTTTTGAATTTTGGTCAAAGATATTAGAGAGATATTCTCTTAATATCATTAACAACTAACCACAATTATCTCTCCCCTCTCTCCCCTTAAGTATACGGCAAAAACAAAACCACCATCTAGGGTTTTTGTTTTCTTGATCTCTTCCTTTGAATCTTGCTTATTCAAAGGTCATTCCAAGGTTACGGGTTAAGGACTAAGCATCCAAGGGGTATACGGTGAGGTGTAGTGTGGACTATTCATAGAGGTGATCTCCTTTGATCACTTGGGTTTGCTGGTGAGTCGACACATAGGTGAAGGTCACCATTCGTTGCTACCGATCACGCTACAAAGGTATAACATTGTTATCATTATTTATTTGATTGATCATATGACTCTATGGATCCTTGTTGGTGATGTTTTCCGCTGCGTTTGAATGTTTATTTTATGTTCATTTTATTCAACATCACCTATACTGGTGATAAAGCCATGTCAAATAAGAGGTTTATCAAAAGCCTTGGTAGACAATCAACCTGGATACTATATACAGATTGGTTAGAAATTATCCGGGCACAAAACTAGTTGATTCAACCTTCATGCCTACGGTCTGCACCTAGAACGACCAACTTAACAGCATAAAAAAGAGCAGTAGATAAAAGAGCCCAGACCAACAAGCCCAGGTATAAAGAATCAAAGAAATTGATAAATGTATAAAGAATCAAAGGATGCTAATACAGGGATGCAAATAATAAAGAATAAGGTAGGCTCATTCATGAAATCAATAAAGTATCCGTTAAGGGTTTAAAGGTTAAAACCAAAACACGACTCATTCTGAATCTAGGCAAAATACAACACCAGTAAATTGTGTTACAACTTACTTGTAGAGGTGTGTAAGCATCAAACGTTTCACTGATCATATCAATACTTGAATCAACTTCAAAGTTGAAACAAAATCTAGAGCGACACGTTTCAACTCTCAAGACATGTGGGTCCTTGTCGTTGCGTTGATTGTGGCTCACACTAACAATTTCTAAGACACAAGTCTAGTCGTATTATGACCCCTTTGGGATTTCCTTGTTCAACATACGACACAAGTCCTAGTCGTTCCATCCATGATCCATCACCATCTATAACGAAGTTAATTACTTTTTTGATATGACTCTTGAAATAATTTTGTTTTTTTATCTTGTTGCATACACTTGCTAACAAATTTCCTCTAATCTTGTTAACAATGGCACGTCTTTTCGAATTATCGTTTAATTGATTAGACTGGAAAAAATAAATATAAAGTAGACTACCATCAACAGAAATGATTCCTCACTCTTTTAATGCTAAACACTTCCGGGTTTTTTTTAAAGTAAAACTTCCGCTCAATTGATACTCAAACAATCTGCATAGTTCAACTAGAGCATGTTTCTAATCAAATGTGTTACCCAAAAGAACCTTGCCTTTCACTACGCTAGCTTATCACAACTCTAGCGGAGTATTAAACATAATTTTGTTAGTAAAAACTGCACTAAAACTAAGAGCATATCAGAGTTTCGGGTTTAAGAAGTAAGCGCTTCCTTTAAGCTATTCATCTAAACAAAGCTTGTAGCTTATAGAAAGCTCATTATATAGAAATCAAAACTCTGAGAGTCAATATCCTCATATAAAACTTCACGCCAAAGTACCCATAAATATAAAAATTAAAAAACTAGCAATCAATTAACAATGATTACGATCTCAATTATTATATATCGTAGTGAATGGATAGGGTTTTAGTACAATACCAAAATCTATTACTAAATTTCTTAGTCCCCAACCCCTTCACAGAGGAAAGACACCCAAAATCTCAACACGTCTTTATGTCATATTCATTGTTTTGTTGATGTAAGTAGTACTAGTAGTAGTTGGGTTAATTCACAATTGGAAAAGCGAATAGACCAATAACAGGGCTACTTAAAATGGCCATTCAGACGGATCTTGCGTAGGTGCAAGCTTGCACCAAATCAACACCACTCATATGGTCAGATAGACGACAACAAGATACAGCAAAACGTCAGATAGTTCCCTTCGCCCAAATGAACCCTTCTCTTTCTTCTTCTCCAATCACCAAGTACACTTTGGCCACTCAACCTTACCATTGAAATATCTCTGAATAATTACTCACCTAAACTTCTCCCACCTAAGTTAAGTTTAAATAATACAACAACATCAACAAACACCTTGTTTAACTGTTATATTCTATATATTTACGATTATGTTACTAAGTCATTTATAAACATCTTTCTAAGCTGAGTAGAATATGAAAAACTGACAAAAAAATTAATCAAACTAGACAAGAACTAAAGGTAAATAGTAAAAATAATTAATAATGTAATATCATTTCAAATAAAAAGAAGAGATAAAATGAATCACCCAAAAAAAAAAATTCTTTCTGCAAAAACTTAAGAATACCACAAATAAATTGTGTGTATTTTAAGTTATTTGAAAACAAAATGTAACAAAGTTTGAGATACAGAGACAAATAGCACCATTTGCAAACAAAAAACATGAACAACTAACAATGCTAATCTGCTAACACGCAAAAAAAAGGGTGTCAAAAACTGGTATTTACGACCTATTACCAATCAGATCATGTTACATCGAGATTAAAGCTAAAGGAACGAAAAAAAGAAAAGAAAAAAATAGAAAAAGAAAAAATCCTTAAGGGAGAACTGAAAGGAAATGAATAAAATATAGCGTGATAATTATGTATAAATAGTAATTATATAATTTTTTTTTTATTTTTTTTTAATTTTTATTTATTTTTTTTTTAGAGAAAGTGTTCACTTTACATATTACTTTTTATAATCAATAACAAAAAACCCTCAAACGGACACAAGATGTACAATATCGATCGGACAATAACAGTGTATAGGTTGTTTCGAAAACTGTAATAACCCTCTAGTTTGGAGTGGAGCAGACATTCTCCTTAAACCAAAAAATAAAATAAAAATTAATTTAATCTATAGGAGTACTGGCAACGTACAGGAATTGGCCGGCATCAAGCGGTATCCAAAATCAAGGCATCACATTGCCTTGGGCTCAGCAATCATAGTTTCGCAAGACATTCGTGAATCTTCACCGAAATCGGGTGATCCAAAATTCGACCGTTGGGTTGGCATTTATTTTTTGACCGTTGTGTGGTCCTTGTGTTGTGTTTTTTCCCGTCGGCTCTATATTTGCAACACCCGATGTTCTTGGTTGTGTTTTTCATTCAGTGACATCGTGAGAAATGATTTGTTTCTGTGTGGTGAAGGACTTGTTTTGTGAATGAGTTATTGATTAAATTAAGGAAGCGCTGCTAAAAGAGGTGGAGGAGGTGGCAGAGCTAAGGTTCGTGGCATGCAAAATAAGGAGGACAAAGGTATCGGAAAAGAGGATTGATATGATGCATGGGGACAATCTGGAAAATGGAATAATGAAAATTGACCATTCTATTTTTAGTACGAATAGTTTGTTTATATGCAATTCAATTTGTAATGGCCTGTAAAGGAATTAAAAATCCTTTCCTCATTTCCCCCCCCTTTTTTTTT
>LBNU01010452.1:52757-66232 GCA_014162995.1 Artemisia annua
AAAAAAAAAAAAAAAAAAAAAAAAAAAAAAAAAAAAAAAAAAAAAAACAAAAAAAAAAAAAAAAAAAAAAAAAAAAAAAAAAAAAAAAAAAAACTCTTAGCGTCTCAATCTTATGTAACTTATAATAATCTTTAACTACTTTTATCGTATATTATCTTTTTAAGATTTAAATTAAAATTACAACATATTTTTAATGCAAATCTTTTATATAATAAAACAAAACTCCTAGTGGGTACTTTTTCATTTTGAAAAAAAAGAATATTTCCTTATTAGGTAATATTTTGAAAAAAAAGAATATTTTTAAGTTTTTAGATTCGTTTTGTGATATATTATAAGTAGACGATAAATACAAAAAATATAGATAAGATGCAACTAACAAGGATTAAACTTTTTAAATAATTATCTTTAATTATAAAAAACTACAATTAAAAATTATAAATCAAACAAAATAAAAATTAAATTATTGGTTTTTTAATAAATAAAAATATATTAGTAAAAAAAAAATTTAAAAACCCGCGTGTGCGCGGGCATTATACCTAGTAGTATCTATATAATATTTTTGCTAATTGATATTGTGAGAATATGAGTTCGTTACGGTGAAAAATATTTTAGGATAAAAAGTGTAATAAATAAGGCTGTTGGGTGACATTTGAGTAAAGAGAGAAACAATGAACCGCAAATTGGCAACTAAAATAATTTTGTGCTATACAAATAAATGACAAAAGAAAAATACATAGTTGCACCACATAGCGCAATTAGATTTTGTCGAACACAATACATCACCATATCAAGTTGCATACGAGTAAGATTTAGGCAAAAGTTGCATACGAGTAAGATTCAGGCATATCTGGGATATCTTGAACCCTCACGTGTGCAATACTTCTCAAGTGAAAATCCGAAAGCTGATAGAAAAAGATTTTGGGTAAGATTGATTGGGGATTTTTTTATATCTACGGTTCACTATAATAAATTCATAGAAAATCTTGGTTTCTTATTTTTGTTGGGTCAAATTAAGGTGTGCTTTGATGACTGGTGGCATGTTATATTAAAAAAATATAGTGACGTATATAAGTATATTCATGTTTGTTTTGTAGATATGTGTACTCCATCTTTTATTTCGTAACATATAATCATCAAAGATATGTTAAAGATGTGTTGCTTTGATCATCCTGTAACTTGATATGAAGTCTAAGAGCAAGGGTGTAGTGACGAGGTCTCTCTCGCCGTTCTTACGTAGACACCATATGATATGTAACTTGATATGCGCACCCCCATTCTTTTGCTCTTCATTTAAACGAAGCACAAAAGACAAGTTATTTAAGAAACCATACTTTTCTTGGATACTGAGGGACAAATCTCAGCCATCCATCTAAAAAAAAGAAGGGTGCAGATTAAAAAGGATTTTTGTTTTAAAAAAAAAAAAAAAAAGCGGAAGGGTAATTTGGTAAAATTACCTCCCAACTAACCACTCACCATCACACTCACACCTCGTCTCTTTCTCATTCTCATTCTCAGATCTACTTTTTCTCTCCAAACTCACACTAAAAACACACACAACACATACTTTTACACAAATCAAAAGATACACACACACACACATCAAAAATCATCCACAAATCGCATCATAAACTCTCTTCTCCTCTAATTCACAAGCTTATTCACATGAATCAGCTAAAAATGATAAAATAACAAGATGTGATGAAAATAAGCTAAGTTAGCATATAATTCATCACAATAAACTCAAGTCACAATGATTCATAAGCTTAATCATTACTCTCCTCTAACTTATAAGCTTATTCATACAAAATTTCATCTAATTCACACGCTTATTCATACAACTCTCCTTTCCTCTAATTCATAAGCTTATTCACATGAATTAACTAAAAAAGTTTAAAAAAGAATACTGATCGGATGAATATAACAAGAAGAATATAAACCTGATGTTAACTAATTGAAAAAACGAGATGATAAGATGATCGATTGATGAATCGAAGAAGATAAATTCGTGTTATTTATGAAGATCGATCGAATCTAGATATATTTGAGTTGTTTTGTTTTTGTATTAATGGTGTGGAGAGAGAAAATAATGAGATGAAGAAAACACACAGGTGTGTGTGTGTGATTGAATGAAAAGTTTATTAGAAAATATCTATATATATTAGACAAAAATACCCCTCTAGTGTAAAGAGGGAATTTAATCTCATTCATTGGATGAGATGAAAATGAAGGGTGGGGATTGGTCCCTTGGTATGTAAACAAAGTTTGGTCCTCAAATGATCTTAAATCATTATTATTATTATTATTATTATTATTATTATTATTATTATTATTATTATTATTATTATTATTATTATCAGTGTTGCAAAAATCGGCCAACTCGGCCGATTAATCGGTGATTACAAGCTACAAGGCCCTGGAACTTGGAGAGATTTACAAGGAAATCGGCCGATTAATCGGCGATTACAAGGTAATCGGCCGATTAATCGGTAAAAAAACGCTACTCGGCCCCGGACCGCCTCAGTACCGATTCACGATTTTTGCAACATTGATTATTATTATTATTATTATTATTATTATTATTATTATTATTATTATTATTATTATTATTATTATTATTATTATTATTATTATTATTATTATTTATTTATTTATTTATTTATTTATTTATTTATTATTATTATTTTTTTTTTGTTTTTAAGTATGTGTAAATAACAAATAGAGTAAGAAATAAATAAAATTGTGGGTGGTGGGCCCCAATAAAGAAGTTTGTTTTGTGTTATGATGTGGGGCCCAAATGAAGAGACGTGAAGCTTCACTACACCCTTTGCTCGAACTGGTAATGAGAGTGTTGCGGTGAAACTCACGTGTGATTTTGTTGAGATGTTGAAAAGGTCATTTATATATAACTGAATAATAAGTTTGTGCAACTTATATTATACGAGCATAGTTTAAGGCGTTTCTTTATAAGCTGTTAATTGATTTCGTGTCTGCCATAAGCCCATGGGGAGCATAGTTCAAGGCTAAAGTTATTTCTAACCATGTACTTTAAATTTGGAAGAGATAAAAGCATCTTTCAACGACATTCATCCTTCAAAAATTATTTCTCTCTAACCATGTGCTCCAATATGACGTCAGAGGTGAAAACAAATTTTATAACCCAAATTCAAGGGTTGATAAACAAGGATAAAACCTCCAAGGAATAAAACCCTAACAAGTATAAAGTCTATAAAACAGAATTTTATAAATGACCAAAAGTGCATTACAATGATAATGAACCTTATATTTATAGGGATGTAAAACTTGTAGAAAAAGTATCGTAACTAAAGTAAAAAAACTACTTAAACAATAAAAGGAAAGTGTTGCTTTACCTTTACGACGTAAACAAGAAACCCTTGTTATGGCGTAACCACTTAAAAGCCGATTTTAAATCTTATTCGAGAGCTCTATGGCGTAATGAGATTTAAAGTGTTACGCTGTAGAGAAAATAAAGTCTATGGCTCTTGGTCTCAAATCTTGTCTCCATCATTTCCCCTCACTTGAAGATAACTCGCCATCGAGTTCTCACTGTCAATAGCTTCAACTAACTCAAACATCTTCTCACGATAAACCTTATCTTCGGTAGATTTGGGCTTCACATCAACTCAAGAACATTCATCTTTTTCAACACGCCTACCACAATCTCAATGATCAACCCATGATCTCAAACATCGGGTTATGTATTCCTATCAACAATCACCAAATCTTCATTGCAACAAAAATAGTTTATTTGTTCCTCATTGAAAAATTTAATGGTTTCTTCAATTCAAATTTCATAATCAACCCACAACCGAAATAATAAACCTTTGTAGTTTGTACCTTTAATAACTTCAGACTGTGTAGCTTCACTTTCAAGATTCTTCAAAACCCTTTAATCCTTTGTCTTCACTGATACTTTAGTCGATTCTTTTATATTAGTCGTATCAACTTTAACATCAAATTGATTATCAAATTTAACAATGATATCAAGTTTCAAAAACATTTCTTCCATCTTAACCTCGGGCTTTGGTACATGTACTTGATCTTCGGATGGAATTATCGCAATTCTCTTAATTCCCAAAAAAGAGGCAGAGATTACGCTTTAAATCATTCAAAATTTGAACTTCTTGTCGTCATGATTTCCCCAACCAAATATGACAATCATCCATGTCATCAAATTCAAAAAACACTTGACGTTTATAAGAGTTACAAATGGATATTGGAACCCAACAAAATTATGTTTCTCTAATAGAACAAATCTCAGTTGGTAAATTAAAATAATTAACTAATTTTCTCGACACCAAATTCCTAGCTCCATAATGGTCAATAATTAAAGAAAATACCTTATTACTCATCAAAACTTTTCATTGAAACCATTTGATTGTTCATAGTCGAATATCCATATTCATTCTTTTTTCCCATTCATCAACTCTCCTATTGTTGAACAAGATTGGTTGCACCTATGGTGGTAAATAGATCCGCCTAGGGTTGGACGAATTCTTGAACCTCCATAACTGCTACCCACGCGATTCTTGAGGATCAATGCCCTACCTACGATCACGAAACGTATTTCTTCTAGCATAGTGTAACTCATGTGAAGTTCTTTCATGGATTTGGTAAAACCAGATCCATGTACTCTCCAGACCATACCCCACATGTAGTATTGGTTTTGATAACATCAACACCATTTACCATCCTGGATACTAACAAGCTCTAGATGCCAACTGAGGCAGGACACGAAACAAAATTGTAACGCTAATCCTAGGGTTGATAAACGAGGGTAAAACCTCCAGAGATAAAACCCTAACAAGAGCAAAGACTTTAAAACACAATTTATTAATGACCAAAAGTGCATTATAATGATAATGAGCCCTATATTTATAGGGATGTAAAACTTGTAGAAGAGTAACCTAATTAAGTGAAAACTGACTTAAATAATAAAGAGTAAACTTCAAAAAATGTCCCTAAGTATATCCAAAAATGCAAGTTTAGCCACCGAAAAGATAAATCTGCATTATTCCATTATTGTGGATGTTTTTCTATAAATTGTGTTCCTCGGCCTAACTATCGTTATTTTTTTCCGTTAGATTGAAGACCACGTCAGAGTTTTTAGTCATTTCACTTTTCCGGCCCACCCACTTCGCCCTGCCTGGGATACAATAACCAAAAACCCTTTATTTAAAACAGAAGAATGCCCGTACAATTGCATTTTACATCATTATTGTTTTTAATCAAAGTTCTAAACCGATAAAATCCAACATGATTATGCCTCTTTCTTAGCAGATACGAGCTTACAGTAACCCCATCGATGATATTGGGTTTCCTACGGTAAGATTTGTAACCCTTTGATATTTTTTCTTCGATTTGGTTGTACTTTGCATGTCGTTTAGATGAACTCGGTTTAGATGATGATGGTAAAATCCTGTTTACCCATTTTAGGATCCCTTGCAAGTCTTTAGATGATGAGTCGTTGCCTTTAATGTCGGATCAAGATGTGGTGACCTTGTTGAAATATGTGCCTAAGTTTAAGGAAATAGATATGTTGAAATTGATGTACCATTATTAGAGAAACACTTGATGAAGGTGAGGAGTATAGTACTTGAGAAGAGCCAATCCAAGGATATTGTGATTGAGGAGATTGGTGAAGAGAATGTGGTTAATGAAGGTGTTAAGAAACGAAAGTTGTTGGTTAATAAAGGTATTAAGAAAGGAAAGTTGTTGTTAGAGTGGAATGGTCTAAATGTCGTTGGAAAGGAGGCTAATCTAGAAGTGCCAACTCAAGCTTCAACCATTAATGGTAATCCTGAGAATATAGGAATTCTACATTGTGAAAAGAGGTACGGGCATCCACATCCAAACCATTTAGTTTTTTAAATTAATGGAACAAAATGATGATGAGCATATGAGTGGTTTTGTGCCTGATTCAAGCAATAATGATAAACAAGCTAAGATATATATTGAGGACGATTTGTTTCACAAGATAATGCTATGGATTGGCCTTACCATGTATTAGATGAATCATAATACATTTCTGAGATATTGTTTCCTGAGTTAAATCCAGGAAATCAGAAAATGTTTTTTCATAGTTATGAACAACAACATATTGATGAAGAAGTTATAGAAATGGAAGAACCCGTGTATAATGAATATGTGGTAGCAACTGAATATGCATATGTGGTGAAGGTTATGAGAGTGATTTTGAGCCTGATGAAAATATGATACCAGAAGTAGATCCACCAATGAACATGGGTGGATTCCACTTTGAGGTGGATCTAAATCTTGAGCAAAATAAAAAAAAGCTGATAAAATTGACCTTAACTTTGGTACTCCAGTAATAGACCTTGATGAATTTGAGAGTGAGGGTGATGATTGATTATGAGCAGCCTTTACATAAATGAAATAAAAGGCTGAGGGAAATAAGAAATTCAAGGGTAATGATAAAATCAGATAAGGAGACTTTTTTGTTAAAAATGATTTTCTTACTAGAAAAGAAGTGATTGACAAGGCAAGTTGCTTGCAGTGCAGTCAAGGAGAGCTTTTAAGGTTCTCAAATGTGATCTTGAGAGGTGAGAGTTAAGTGTTATGGTATTGTCTTTGGTTACATGAAGACCAATAGAGGCCCAAAGCAATTCATTTCCTCACCTACCAAAGAAAGGGATACACCTTCCACCTCAAAAACTAAGGGCCAGTTTGCGCAAAAAAATAAATAAATAAATAAAAAATAAAAATAAAAAAAAAAGCCTTAAGGATAAGAAATGCAATGGTGGTAAGACTAAATGTTACAAAGTGAAGAATCATAAACCTCCTTTCCCCCTGGACCCTACATGTCTCAAAGTTTGGGGATGAGAAAAGTTAGTTTGTTAAATCATTGACTAATGTTCATAAATGTATTTAAACAAGAGATATGCTAAATGCAACAACTGGGTTTTTGTCAAAAGAAGTGTCCAAAACTGTTTCTATCAATCCTGGAATCCCAAACAAGGCATTACAACAAGAATTGCAAAGGAAGTTCCAAATAAACATCTCAGATATAGGGCAAAGGAAATTGGTTTGAATAAGAGGAAAGGTGATTATCATCAACATTACGCCCTCCTTAGAGATTATGCTATGGAGCTCAAAGATAAAAACAAAGACACAACATTCAATATCCAAGTGGATACCAACATAGATCTAACTCTTAATTCAAGGGTTTTCAAAATAATCTATGTGTGTCTTGGTGCTTAAAGGCTGGATACAGAGCTACAAAAAGAGAGATATTGAGGTTGATGGTGCTTTCATAAAAGGACCATATATCGGGTAAACTTTGACGGCTGTTGGTATTTATAGTAAGAATGGTATCTACCCTCTTGCATATACTATTGTTGAGGCTGAGTGTAAGAGTACTTGGTTGTGGTTCCTTTCAAATCTTGGTGATGACCTTGATTTACAGCCAAACTATAACTACACTTTCCTTTCAGATAGACGGAAGGTAGAATCAGTTCCATTTAAATTGTTTTATCAAATTCATTACAATTAAGCATTATTCTAATCAACTATGTGTTACTTGTAATATGGTATTATCCCAGCTATACCACAACGTTTTCCTGCTGTTGAACACAGATTATGTGTTAGACACATCTATGACAACACAAAGCAGATTTACATAGGAAGAATTTACAAGGATCATCTGTGGAAGTGTGCAACAACACCAACTGTGGCTTAATTTCAACAAATAATGGAGGAACTAAAAGTCTTCGACCCTAAAGCTCATGATTGTTTACAAAAGATACTACTAGAATCTTGGTCAGTGTCTCATTTTCATGTATAAAGTTTTTTATAATTGCTATCCTTATATTTTATAGAATATAGGTTAAAAGTATTGCAATATTAGGTTTGTTTTACTTGAAATTTAAAGACTTTTTTTATTGATATATCTTTATAACAATAATTGCTAAATTTTGACATATTACTAGAAACACAAGAACTTGATTTAAAAATTTTAGTATTTTTTTTATCAAATCATACGCAAGTGAAAAACATTGCAATATTACGCTCATTTCATTCGAAACTGAAAGATGTTTTTATTGAAGCTTTTTTATTAAGAAAATTGCTGATATTTATTAGATATCTGAGAAATAAAGTTTGTAGATATTTGATAATAAAGTTTGTTATGTAAGATGAATTGTAATAAAGTAGTTCCATTAGTTGTTACATAGCTTAAGGTTGTGTTTTAGAATTTTTTATTAAATTTATCTTTAAACAAACTTTAGCGTAATTTTTAAAGTTATTAGATAGTTTAACGACGTGTTTTAAAATTCTTCTTATTTTGGGAAAAAAAACATTTATTTGTACAAATAAAGTTCAGTATTTTTTAAAAGCGTCCGTAAGTCAAAAGTATTACAATATTTAGCTCAGTTTGTTCGTAATTTAGAGACGTTATCGGTAATTTTTTTTAAAAGAAATCGCTAGATATTTGTTAAACAAAGTTTGTTATGTAAAAAACTATAAATAGCTAAAAATACAGGTAGTGTTTGGGGGGTGTTTTGATTTATTTATGTATTTATTTATTTTATTTTTTAATTTTTCTCCAAACAGCATCGTCCCCAACGACAACTGTATATCTTTACTACTTATAAAGGGTGCATGTTATTTAATGAAATTTTGAATTCCTTAAAACTTAATGGACCTTGACTAATTACCATATAAACACATGTTCATTACTAGAATGCAATAAATCACAATATAATAAACGTCAATATTTTTTAGGTGAAAATCAACCTTTTGGTCCGTTAGTGAATATGTTCAAAATTTTCAAGTAATGCAGCGTAATTGTAATTATGGCACAGGGCCTCCGAAATCAACAGGACGACCCTGATCAACGGTCACACCAAAACTACAAGTTTGCAAGTATAATTATTTGTCGCTATACACTGCCGCTTTGCGTGGGTATTCATCTGGTATATACAATGACCACTAACAAACGTTTTTTGAAAGTTTGAATTAAGGGTTGAAGTAGTATAAAGAGAAGATAGTGGTAGGGTTTTGGTAACTTTCTTATCTCTTCTTTTTGTCTCATACTTTTCATTGGTTTTGTTCCTGTTTGTTTAATCGTTTAGTTTTGATTTTTCTTAAGTATTGAGTGTTTGATGTTATGAGGTGATTGCATCCTTTAAAGGAGACAATCTTATTTATTTTGTATGTTGGGTTGCACCCGTTTGGGGATAACCGCTTGATAAGTTTTTTTTAGTAATAATAAGGGATGGTTGGTTGGGTTACACTTGATTGTTGATCTTTGATAGGATTTCCGACATCTTGTCAGAAAAATGGTTTTCTTGATAGACGGATAGATCGGTTGATTGGTGGTGATGTTCCAATGATTCAGTTGGAATTAGTCCATCTTGGGATAGATGTCTTGATTATATGTGTTAGTTAAAGTTTTGACCGATTAGGGCTTTAAGTTTCTTGAAACCTTTGATATTTGGGGGTTTTGTGATTAATAGGCTTCTTGGTTCAATTTGGCTTGATCTTGGTCACAATTGCTCTTGACTAAGTAAATCAAGAGCAGCTGTGGTGTTTGTTAAATCTCCCATTGTATAAAAGTTCTGTAACTCTTCTTTTTTCTTTTAAATCGTCTGAATAGATAGGTTAATCACTTTAAGGGGGAGATAGGTTAATCACTTTAAGGGTTGCAATTAATCTTGACCTATTTCTGTGAGAAGCAAGGAAACCCACTCTGCTTCAGTCTTATGTTTGATTTTCTGTTTTAGCAAGAATTGGGTGTCTGTGTGAGTTCTTTATTGATTATCTGTTTGTGGAGTATTATTTTTCTGTATTTGTCTAATTCTTTAGTTATTTGTTGTTCTTGTTTGTCTGTGATTCTTGAATCTTGTTGATTATTTGTTTGTTGGTTATTTGTCTTGTTTGTTGTTTTGTGGATTATCTACTTTGCTTTTTGTTCGTTCATATTTTGAGTTATCATGACTGAACTTGTTTTGACTAATAATCTGATTCTGGTAATCTTTTGCATTTGCATTCTAATAATTCATCTTCTACTACTTTACTTCCGTTTAAAAATGTTGGGACCAGGAATTATAGAATTATAGAATATGGGCTGGTGTTTCGAAACTTGCTTTACAGGCTAGGAATAAGTTTCTTTTGTTGATGGTACTTGTTCGAAATCTACTTTTGCTGATAGTGCTCAATTATCTACTCAATGGATAGATGTAATACCGTGGTTCTTACTTGGATAATAAGTTATGTGTCTCAAGATGTTTAGATGGGTCTTGTTTGCTATGTTTATGTTGCCTATGTGTTGAAAGAATTGAAAGAAACTTATGCTAAAGCTGATCGATCAATAATATACAACTTGTTACAAAAGATATATTCAATAAAACAAGGTGGTAGTTCTGTTGCAGATTACTCCCTCCGTCCCAAAATTATTGTCTACTTTGAATTTTCAAAGTAAAAGTGGTTTAACTTTGACCACAAATATATATTTTTTATTATATAATATTTGATGAGAAATTATACCATTGAAAAGTAGACTTAAAACCCAATCCATTTATATATTTTGCATCAAATATTATATAACACCCACAAAAATATATAAGGTCAAAGTTGAAGGAGAAAGACTAAAAAAGTCAACACTGGACAATAAATTTGGGACGGAGGGAGTATAATAATAGACTTAACTCTATTTGGAGATAATGTGATACGCTGACCAAACGGCCTCTTGTACTTGTGATGCTAACAAAGATTTGTTGTTACATAACCAATTAATGAAACTGATGCAGTTTATAATGGACCTTGATGATTGTTATCAATCTATTAAAAGTACTCTTCTAACCACGGACTCACTCTCCGAGTTGATTGATGCATATACAAATGTGTAGAGAGAGGAGTCCCATAAGGGAGTTTTTGAGTCTTTTAGTGTGTGCTACTTTTTTTTTGTTGTAGAATCTTTTAATAGAAAAATGTTATGACCATCAGGTTTTAAGAAAATTTATAGTACAAATAAATGGTCTAGTTACAAGCAAAATTTTAATATGATTGTGGATCTTAAAAAGAATGATAAACAACAATCATCTACTATTTTATTTTTATTTTACCTCAAATCAAATGATAAAGCTATTAAGTTTGATTAATGAAAAACTTTTTTGGAAGCTTTCATGAGAATATACTTCATTTTTTTAAAGAAAATGTTATGTTCAATATAATTTTCAAGAATTTTCTATGCCAACTCCATTTACAACTTAAATCTAATAAAGTGTTTTTATGTGTATGTCATTTTTATTTTCAATGCTTTGATTAGAAGCAACCGTGTCATGCAATTAAAAAAGAAGAAGTGCTTTGCATTTTCAAGAAAGAAAACAGCATGCTGCTTTCGCATGCTTGTAATTGTCTTGGTATATTAGCATCGAGCACCCAATCTGTACCTTCATATGTTATTTTTAACTTTTACTTTTTGTTACTGTATTCTTTTTCTTCATAAAACTAGGCATATCGAGCAATACGAGATAGAAGAGTACATCTTTCATCACTCGTAAATAAGCACAACTTACTATTCTACCTTCTAAGATGACCTCGTCACCACACATGCTGCTGCAACGTGTTTTATAGTAATATACGTATCTATTTAAGCATTTGAAGTTTTGTAATAATCAATCACTCTATTTTCGAAAACTGCTCACAATTTTTTATCATTTTTAGTTTGAATGTAGATATCTTGTTTATAATCTACGGGCAAGGTAGATGTGTTTTGGTATGTAAATAGCACTAATAGCCACAACTTATATGTGACTGTTAAAAAAAATTGCTAAAAACCATTAATATTAAGTAGGCTGTAAACGAACCGGAAACACGAACGAAGCCTTATTCATGTTCGTTCATTTAATTTTAACCGGATAAATAAACGGATACGAACGCTTAAACGGACGAATTTTCTTGTTCATGTTCGTTTATTAAGAAAATGGGTTGTTCATGTTCGTTTATTAAGACACTAAACGAACGCTAAACGAACATAAACGATCGAACATAAATGAAAATAGACAAACAAACATAACTCATTAAATTATGCACAATATATTGTTTTGTTTAAAAAAAACAATTTTAGAATTATATACTATTAAAAGATATGATATACAGACATAAATAAACAAATGAACATAAACAAATGTTAACGAACGCATAATCGGACGTTCACGAACATAAATGAACGGACGCAACGTTTGTTCATGTTCGTTCATTTAACTAAACGAACGTAAAATATTGTTCACGTTCGTTCATTTAATAAATAAACGAACATAAACGAACTTTTTACCGAACAGTTCATGAAATGTTCACTGAACGTTCAGTTCGTTTACAGCCCTAATATTAAGTTATCTAATTGCTTTATACATCTTTAAAATTTGCTACGTGCCATAATGGCCTCTTCCAATTCATTTAAAACATCCATCACATTTTTACATTTTGGTGAAATCCATGGACAACTTAACGGTGTACCACTATACTTTAATCCAGACATGTACACTTGTTACATGCAGTTTTTAGAGTTTATATAAATTTTTATTTACAACATCACTATAAGATTATCCAAAAACAAGCACAATTTGGTCATCAATGGAATTAAAAGTGTAAAGCAAATTCAAATGGCCAATACTTAGTTAATGGGCTTGATTTTAAAAGCCACAAAGGTGAGAGCACAAACTAATACATCTAAGCATACAAAGGTATAAGGGCGTTAAAGCCTGCCCAAAGGCTAGATGGAGCTATCGACCCTCGAGCATAAGCCTAACAAAACTAACTGAAATCGGGGTGGTTATCGGTTCGGCTAGACTTGATTGGTTCAGTTCATTTGGTGTTTTATTTTATTTTATTATTATTATTATTATTATTATTATTATTATTATTATTATTATTATTATTATTATTATTATTATTATTATTATTTTTTGGTTGGAACCGAAAACGGAATATGAATTCGGTTCGGCTTTCAGGTTAACCCGAATTACATATCTTATAGTTTTTTTTCCCTAATTATTTAATTATATAGATTTTTAGCACCAAAAAATAAAATAAATTTTAAGTTGAAAAATGTTATATTTATATTAGAAAAGAGTTTTAATGGTTCTTTATTTTTTTTTTTAAATTATTATATAAAAAATATATATATTTATGTGAATTCGATTTTTAGTTCAATTTGATTTTTGTTTTGCCAAAACCATATCCAAACCGAAAACCGAATATTAAATTCGGTTCGGCTCGGTTCAATTTTGGAAAATTCGGTTCGGTTACTAATTAGTTCAATTTTATTTGATTCGGTTAGGTTTAGGTTTTCAGCTCCTATTGGTATTACCCAGGGGTGGCAAAATGGGTGGGCCGGGCTAAACGGGCTATGGGCTAAACGGGCGCGGGCCAAACGGGCGCATGTTATACGAATCGCTTTAAAAAAGACCTAAAATAAAAACAAAAATTCCTCAAAC
>LBNU01010452.1:66237-85096 GCA_014162995.1 Artemisia annua
AAAAAAAAAAAAAAAAAAAAAAAAAAATCCTCAAACGTAACACCTCATTTAAGTTTAAGTAACTAAATATACTATATCCATAAGTCTTTCATTAAAAACAATTTAATGTTCTCCAATTGAGAGAAAAACATGTGCCCACTGTGCCCATTTAACTTCTAAATGGGCAATATATGCTCATTTAAAAAAAAGAGGGGGCCCAAATGTACGCAAATCTTTTAAAAATTTGCCTATTTAGCATATTTTTTTGATTTTGGGCACAAATTGCTGCCTCTAAGTCCTGATTTGTGAGCATACCCGATTGAAATTAAAATCTAGAGGTGTTTGGTTCGTTAAAATTAGGTGTAGTATATTGTAATTATAATCTAAATTACATTCCAATCTTGTTTGGTTGGCATAATGTAAGGAATTGTATTTCACATTATATTACTTTGGAGTGTTTGGTTTACATGGGGATGTAATTGAATTACAACCAACTAGTTATAATACCTGTGCACGCACAGGGTTTTAAAATTTTTTTTTCATTATATATTATTATCGATTAAGAAATGAATCACTTAACATGTTTCAAATGGTTTTACTTTGTGGACTAAAAGTAAAAAATCACATTTATATACGTTATAATCTACATATTATTTGAGGAGAATGCTTTTGGATTAAAATAATATTTTATTATTCAAGGAAAATCCCATGATTATACTTGACTTGCATAAGATGTTAGCGATATATGCTCTTAGTTTTGCAAACTTGTGCTATCAATTTACGATGTGTTTCATAATTGTAGTATTTCTTTTACTTTTATTTTCGTTAAAATATATATATATATAGCATTTTTAGATAGCTTTGAAGATTGATTCATTCACATGATTATGAATAACTATCATACAATGTTTACCAATGTACCTTTTTGTTTGAAAATTTGTATTTTTATAAGTTTGTGCTATTTACTTTTCATGTTTGATCATAAAATTACCAAATTAACATAGATGTTTATACTATAACTACTTTATTACACGAAGAGAAACAAAAAAAGATGTAATGGTAGAATACGTTTATGTATAAGTATAAGAATAATTTTTCTATGAGACCAAACTATATAAGGAAATTATTATTACTTGTATAAGTAAATTATAAATGCATGAAAAAAATGACAAAGAGTACATTCGCAAGTCTTTTAGGATTGTTTGAATCCTTACCGACCTTTCAATTTAGTGCAACTTTCTTCACAATTGGCCTAAATCATCAATGTAAAAGACACCCATATTTTAGACCGTTGCTTGACACACATATTGTTATCAATGACAGCAAACACCTGCTAAGTTTTATTAACTCATTCAAAGACACCTGCTAAGAATTTCTACCATAAAATTCCCTATATAAGCACTAAAACACATATTTGGTACATTAAAATACATTCATGTATTATCTAAATCAGAAAGTCAGCTTAATTATACAACAAATTAAAAAATGACTTTTTTTTTTTTTNTTTTTTAATTAGCTTTGTATAACGTTGTTAACTGAGAGACATGTTGAGGTTGAGTTTGGTGTTGTTGTTTAATTTTAACTATTGATATCATATTGTACAAAATTTGCGAGTTTAGCAGCACATAATGAGCGTTTATAAAGTTAAAATATACTCCATAAAGTTTTTAAAATGTTTATATGGATCTCCATATATAAATTTCAAATAACAGTGTCATGAGTCGTTGTTATAAGTAGAATCGCGTATATTTATTTTCATATCACACTAACTCGCGCTTACCATTTGATATTTATATTCTCGTTACTAATAATTTAACCGTATTTAATATTCAAACCCGTGTACGCATAAATAAACTTTTTAAATATAATAACATGAGTCCTTATTTAAAAAAATATTCTTTAAAAGTCTAAAACTAACATTAGTTTAAAAAATATTTAACGTGTATTAAAACTAATCCGCATATTTACAAAAATTTTTAATTTTAGTGGGTAAAAGTTTAAAAACTAATAACAATACTCATGTAATTTTAAACAAAGTTAATATTATAAAGTATAAGGGGTTATTTGTTTTTTTTCTAAAGTTATTAAAAAACATGGAAACTTGTAATTTTACACTTAGCTCTATATACTTTATTTAAAATTCAACCACCAAAGTTTTATTAATTACTTCCTCTTTTTTTAAGTTTTTCTTTTCATAAATTTGACACATATATTTTTATGCATTTTTTTTCTTAACCAAATTTCTCCACCAAATTTATTAAGTTTGACCAAAATCAATTTAATTTTGACTTTCTATTGACCAATCATATTGCTCGATTTCGCTTACGTGGCAAAATTGAGCTCTCCTATTGGTCTATTTTTTTTTTTTTCAATAAGAAGGGATTTGCAAAAACAATCTAAAATAATGTAATTCTTTTATTATATAAAAGATTACGTCAAGTGAGAGAAATCAAATTAAATAGTAGATAAGATGTAATGTTGTAAATTACGTTAGAATTCAGAATTCACGAGGTAATATCAGTATTTTACTTTTTTCGTTATTATTGTAATTATTATTATATCATATAGCCTATCTTTTTCCGCGCATAAACAGGGTCGTTAAATAAGTTTTTTTTTTTCTATAAAATTATATAAAATCTTTTTTACTTAAATAATTATAATACCCGTGCAAACGCAAGTTTTTACATAAATTTTTTATTTATGTATTAATATCGATTAATATTTTGTATATAATTTAAGGAAAAAGGATTTGACTTTGTTTAACTATCATTATGTTGAGGTTGATGTTGTTTAAATTTAACTATTGATATCGTGTTTAATAGCACATAAGGACCATTTTTTTTTGAACGGTGAGTTAGGAGTTAGTGATTCGAGCCTACAGTGACATTCAATTGGGCAGTATGCAAGCATCGAACCTTTCTCCTTAAGGGATAAAGCCCACTCCTGCTTCTATTTTTTCAGGCCCCTGAAGGTCCATGGTGAGATTCGAGCACATAATGACCATTGAGAAAAAACTGATTTTCCGGATAACTTTATTTAAACCTTAAAGAGAAATTACATGTGTTCTTGTCATATATACAATCTCGATTATTTACTTTTATCTTATAGTTTGTGGGGACGTGCTTTCATTTTCATATTTATATTTTTGTTAATAATAATATTAGCTATATTTAACTTTCAAATCCAATGTATGCGCGAGCTAATCTTATAAAGACGAATCATATGATTCAATAATGAACGCGGTTAGTAAAAGAAAATATTTTTTTTGGGATATCCTTACTGAGTAACATAAAAAGAAATAACATGAGTTGTTTGTATATGTACAATCTCATGTATTCATTTGTATATCACGATAAATCGTGCTTTTATTTTGATATTTATAATTCCGTGAATATAAATTAATTAATATATATTGATGATAATATAAATGTTTTTCCTTAAAATATAAAATTTAAATGGTATTTAGTAAATTTATAAAATTACTAAAAAAAAATCTGAAAACGGAGAAATTCACTTACGCCATATAATTTATTTAACATTTAACAACTAAATTTTTATTAATCACCATTTTTTACCACATGTGGTTTTATACATATTTATTTTGATAAATGAAATTTAATGATTTTGACAAAATTGTAGCAAATGTTGACCTTCTTTTTGGCAATAAAAAAACTCGAATTGAAAACTGAACTCTCTTATTGATAAATAGAACAATTAGTTTTTCTTTTGTATATTCTCTTATTATATAAAACAAGTAATAATAATAATAATAATAATAATAATAATAATAATAATAATAATAATAATAATAATAATAATAATAATAATAATAATAATAAATTAATAATAATAATAAATTAATAATAATTAGTTAATATTTATCTTTTATTTATTTAATTATTATTTAATTTAAATATTATTATTTGTAAAATAAAATAGTATCTAAGACTTGTAATTAGATATTTCTTCTTATTATTATAGTTAAAAGTTTTTAATAATTATTAAATTTAAATATTTATTATCATTATTATTATTATTAATAGAGTAAATTATATAAATCGTCCTTATGGTTAGTCCAAAATTGCACGTTTCTTCCTTAACTCTCAGGAAGTTCACATATCGTCCTTGTGGTTGAGCATTTTGCATTGACACGTCCTTTGACCGGACAGGTGTTTGTTTGCACCGTTAACTCGAGGGTACTTTCATCTTTTCAATCCCAAATTGTACAAACACTAACCCAATTCACTCCACCCTATCCAGCTTTGGTTAGTTCATATCTCGCCCTACCCTACACCCACTTTTTCCCTCAAAAAACGTCACACCAGTTCATTCACATATACCCAATCCCAACTCTGTTTATGTGAACTGGTGTGACGTTTTTGTAGGGAAAAGCTGGGTGTGGGGTTTGGCGGAAAATGAACTAACCAAAGCTGGGTAGGGTGAAGTGAACCGGGGTTATTGTTTGTATAGTTTGGGATTGAAAAGACGAAAGTACCCTTTAGTTAGCGGTGCAAACAAACGCCCGTCCGGTCAAAGGACGGGTCATTGCAAAATGGACAACCACAAGGACGATATGTGCACTTTCTGAGAGTTAAGGATGAAACGTGCAATTTTGGCCTAACCATAAGGATGATTTATGTAATTTACTCTAAATTTTTTATTAAGTTCTTACGCCAATTAAAGGAACTTGACAAACACCCCCGAGGTTGGCCCAAACACGCCCTAGTCTCACCTTTCATTTACCCGCTAATGCTTACTGCAAAAATCTGAATGATTTGAGGAAAGTACTCTTGCTCCTGACGGTTAGGTTTCATTTTCCGCTCAAATCAACGCAGAATTTGTTTATGAATCAATAGCATTAAGCATTAGCTCTATACAGTTTTAGGATCCACATTTGTCAGTATAAATGCAACCTAATGTTTTAGCCTTATAATGTTTGGTTTTTATTTTAAAAACTTATAGAATGCAAAACTGTTGCAATATTTAGTTAGTTGTTTCCATTGAAAACATAGCTGTGGTTATCATGTTATTAGACGCATTCTTCTTACCGGTCCAAGGTGTTAAATGTGGAGTTTCATATGTTACCTTGACGGTTGGGCTGCCACTATGGAGTAGATATTTTGGTGCTTTAAGTTAGTTATATATGCAACCTCTATTTGATTGTAAACCCTAACAAAATCAAAAGCAGTAAGCGACCCACTAGCCTAGCCAAACCATGGAAGAGGTAAATCCATTTTGATCCAGACACACATATTCAAACGGGTAAATGGATGACGGCTCAGGTTACCTGGGGAGGGCGAGTCTTAGTCGGCCTAACCCGGGTATCTCTTGTGACCATTTCTGACCGTTTATCTGACCACCCCAAAATGTGTACCTAGGGAGGTTTGAACCTGAGGCCTCACAAGGTGCCTGATCACCACCAGGCCACCTTGGTGGTGGTTACACGTGCATTCCTGAGTTGTTTTTTTTGTTTGCTTCATACTTATTTGAGGTTCATGTAGCCGTGTTCTTATTTATATGTGCAATTGTCTGAAGCCTTGTACAAGGGATCATCATTCTGTATTATATCATACATAAAAGGGATCATCATCCTGTATTTTATCATACGTTTCTTGTCATGTCGAACACATTTTGGATCCTTAAGTATTAGTTGATGCCAAAGGGTACAAGCCAGACAAGACTTAGGATCGAATCTGCATGGATTAAGACTTGGCCTGCCGATCTGGACTGGGTACAAGTTATGCCTGTCGAATGCAATTTTAAGGCCGATTGGGGGCCCAAACCCAAAAGAAGTATTAGTATTCAGCTGTCAAGATTGGGCTTAATTGCGAGAAGATAGGACAGGCCAGGGCTTATGACATGTTCTTTGCATACATCTTATATAGTCAGAAAATTCAAAATCTCAGAAATTGATAAAATGATAGGATATGATAGAATTTATACTGTGTTCACTTTTGCTGGTATTTAAATATGTAAAGATAAAACAATCATGGTCTTTTAGCGTAATTTGTCGCCCGAGCAGGGCATGCTTCATTATAGGCTTGGATAGATTCAGGTCATGCCTCCATCCTTTGTGGTCCTAGGTATCTTTCTTTACCATTAATTTGTTTTTTTCCTTTTGATTTGAAATTTTGAAGATTGTATTATGGTCCTAATATATGTGTATGTTCTGATATCCATGCATACTTTTTTAACAATCAAAATTTCACCGGATTAATAAATCTATACATATTGTATGCGAAACCAAAACGAGCCCCAAAAACTTGCTACAAAGAAATCTCCTACCAAACCAAGATGTAATAAAATGGAAAATGTAACACCTCTCAAAGNCATGCAATTTTGGCCTAACCATAAGGATGATTTATGTAATTTACTCTAAATTTTTTATTAAGTTCTTACGCCAATTAAAGGAACTTGACAAACACCCCCGAGGTTGGCCCAAACACGCCCCTAGTCTCACCTTTCATACTGCAAAAATCTGAATGATTTGAGGAAAGTACTCTTGCTCCTGACGGTTAGGTTTCATTTTCCGCTCAAATCAACGCAGAATTTGTTTAGAATCAATAGCATTAAGCATTAGCTCTATACAGTTTTAGGATCCACATTTGTCACTATAAATGCAACCTAATGTTTTAGCCTTACAATGTTTGGTTTTTATTTTAAAAACTTATAGAATGCAAAACTGTTGCAATATTTAGTTAGTTGTTTCCATTGAAAACATAGCTGTGGTTATCATGTTATTAGACGCATTCTTCTTACCGTTCCAAGGTGTTAAATGTGGAGTTTCATATACCTTGACGGTTGGGCTGCCACTATGGAGTAGATATTTTGGTGCTTTAAGTTAGTTATATATGCAACCTCTATTTGATTGTAAACCCTAACAAAATCAAAAACAGTAAGCGACCCACTAGCCTAGCCAAACCATGGATGAGGTAAATCCATTTTGATCCAG
This sequence comes from Artemisia annua, assembly GCA_014162995.1. NCBI lineage: Eukaryota > Viridiplantae > Streptophyta > Magnoliopsida > Asterales > Asteraceae > Artemisia > Artemisia annua. The sequence continues at coordinate 73,169 of LBNU01010452.1, forward strand.
ACACACGTATTCTTGAAAAATGGGTAAATGGATGACGGCTCAGGTTACCTGGGGAGGGCGAGTCTTTGTCGGCCTAACCCGGGTATCCTGTGACCATTTCTGACCGTTTCTATGGCCACCCCAAAATGTGTACCTAGGGAGGTTTGAACCTGAGGCCTCTCAAGGTGCCTGATCACCACCAGGCCACCTTGGTAGTGGTTACACTTGCATTCCTGAGTTGTTTTTTTGTTTGCTTCATACTTATTTGAGGTTCATGTAGCCGTGTTCTTAGTTGTATGTGCGATTTTCTGAGGCCTTGTACAAGGGATCCTCATCCTGTAATATATCATACGTACAAGGGATCGTCATCCTGTATTATATCATACGTTTCTCATCATGCCGAACATATTTTGGATCCTTAAGTATTAGTTGATGCCAAAGGGTACAAGCCAGACTGGACTTAGTTAGGACCGAATCTGCATGGATTAAGACTTGGCCTGCCGATCTGGACTGGCCGGGTACAAGTTATGCCTGTCGAATGCAATTTTAAGGCCGATTGGGGGCCCAAACCCAAAAGAAGTATTAGTATTCAGCTGTCAAGATTGGGCTTAATTGCGACATGTTCTTTGCATACATCTTATATAGTCAGAAAATTCAAAATCTCAGAAATTTATAAAACGATAGGATATGATAGAATTTATACTGTGTTCACTTTTTCTGGTATTTAAATATGTAAAGATAAAACAATCATGGTCTTTTAGCGTAATTTGTCGCCCGTGCAGGGCATGCTTCATTATAGGCTTGGATAGATCAGCAGCAACTTCAGGTCATGCCTCCATCCTTTGTGGTCCTAGGTATCTTTCTTTACCATTAATTTGTTTTTTTCCTTTTGTTTTGAAATTTTAAAGATTGTATTATGGTCCTAATATAGTGTATGTTCTGATATCCATGCATAATTTAACAATCAAAATTTCACCGGATTAATAAATCTATACATATTGTATGCGAAACCAAAATGAGCCCCAAAAACTTGCTGCAAAGAAATCTCCTACCAAACCAAGATGTAATAAAATGGAAAATGTAACACCTCTCAAAGCCGGAAGCAATTTTACTATTCGAATACCCGTCAGGTTCAACCAAAAACCATGGTAAAAGTGCATTGGTAGCCCATCTTGAAGCTTATAAGGGGCTCAAACATATCATAATCTATCGATACGATAAGGGCTGTTATAGAAACTGTCAGAAACTAGTAACCAATTTTCACCATCTGTCCTCTTTGGTCATTCTAAATCTTTGAGAGGTTTTGGTCAATTTTGTTCAGTGCTTTGAAATTACTGGATTAATCAGTTTCAGGTGCAAATTAATGTCGCAAAAATTTGTGCTGATCTTTAATAATGTGTCAAAATCTTTATTAGTAACTTATGTTGATGTGTGAAATGGTTTTTTGACCAATGAGGTGCCATGCCAAAGGTGTTTAACTTGTAATAAATGTTGTATTCGGTTTTTATAAATTGAATGAACAACATTGAAACTTGAGTGGTTAAACATAAGGGGATTCGGTTTTTATAAATTGAACCACATTGAAACTTGAGTGGTTAAACATAAGGGGATTCTAAAAAANAAAAAAAAAAAAAAAAAAAAAAAAAAAAAAAAAGGAACTACATACTAATAATCAAGTTCATTGCTTTTTTCTGAAAAAAAAAAGAGATTCTGAAACTGAACAGGTACTTGGAACAAAGTGATGATTGACTTGTGAAGCTTTTGTGCGCCTCACCTTCCTCTTATTGCTTTATTCTTTTCCATAATTAGAAGGTACAAATTTACTTTAGAGTAGTCAGCTTGTTAGATCCAAGAATATTACATTGTCATTGTCTTCCATCCCAAAATAGTTATTAGTAATTTCCAGTTTAAATTCCTTCCAAATAATATACAATGTTTCCTAGCAAATACTAGTAATATTCAACTGCTACTGAATATTAACAGTATTGCTATTAGCTAGTGGTTCTTCCTAGATATACCATTATTGATTTGTAATGAAAATCTTACTATAATCACACACTTTGGTAAGAAGCTAAAAACATTGTGCCTTTTCAGTGCATTTGCCAGCTACTTCTTGTTTCTCGTACATGTAAATCATCATCCCTTTTCATAGTTTGTTATTTATCGTAGTAAGTATTAAGAAAACCGGTACTTGGGAGTTAGAATATTACATGTGGTATAACTAAAATTATAGGAGACATCCTTTACACAGTTACATGTGAAAAGAGATCCTGTGTTATACCCCCTACTAGAACTTTCATTATAACATATATGTTGTATGAGACATACTGGGTGATTAAACGTGTCTTTTGTTTACTGAATCTTTTGAACATATATGTTATAATGAAAGTTCTAGTTTTTTGTTGCTATACTCCGTTTGTTGCCTACCCGAATGGATCCTAAAAATCTTCACTTTATATGTGTCATTTTTGTTTTATGTATAAAAAGAGCTAGATATCATAAACGCACTCATCATCATCATCTTTTGTCATAACTTGAAACAAGCTATATGTAAGAATATAAGCATAGAGTGCAGTCTAACGCGACCATTTCAAAGAGTATGCTTCATGTGACTCTTTTGGGACCACTTTCCATGTGCAAATTTGCAGTCTCTTCCCCCTTTGCTTATTTTTGCAAAGTTCAAAATTTAAACTTTTATGTTCTCGTTAAGATATATATTACCGTACGAACAACTAAGGAATATGTGGGTCTCGAGACCCACATTTTGGCTACCCTAGAAAGGGGCAGGATGGTTCGTGATTAAAAAACATTTATGTGGTTGTTTATAACACACTGTACAAATAATTCAAGAAGATAGATTCTTTCCTTAAAACTACAATGATTAAGTATTGACTAGTAAATTATGCATTGATAACCGTACATTCTATACTGAAAGAACTAATAACTGTTTCTGAGACTGTTAAATCTGTGCAGATTGATAAAAAAAGACAATGTAAAAAAAGCAGAAAGCAAAGAATTACTATGACATCTTTCCAAGAACTGAAAGATAACACGAAGCCCCAAAAATTCATATGGCTCAGAATGATATACATCCCAACAAAATTCACAACACTAGTTGCACACATACATAGTGTAAAGAATAGTACATAACATTCTAACTGAACTAGGAATACAGGTTCCTCAAACGATGTAAAAAGGAAAATTTACCTATGACAAACACATCTGTAATGGTACGCACTATTCATTGGGTCGTTTCCTTCCACCGGCACTTGCTCAGCTCTGCACCTAGACTTGCACCCCTTGCATTCGTTATAGGTGCATGACGGCCTAACCGACCCTATCATTTTTCTTCTCCTCATCATTATATTGCTTGTATGCTATTAATCCAAAACCATATATAAGTTAATTAAGAAAGTGTTACAAAATGCTGCAATGTATACTCTGAAAATGTCCTACTTAATGTAATTTGCATGAGTTTACATGCACTGATAATTATTGAAAGAATTATATGTTCACCTTCAAGTGTAACTCTTTTTGTGTTGCAGGGTTTTGAGCTGGAAGCTGAGCTAGTGTTCGGGATCCTGCAACCCCTGAAATGGTACATTCACATGCACATAGATGGTTTAAATACTAGCACATATTTATAGTAGCCTAAAAATGCACATTTATTGGATTAAAGAAAACAAGAAGATGATATGAGTCATTATTGCCACCATCCCAAATTAAATGCTCATTTTCCATTTTCAAATAACGGAACAAGCGCGTTTATGTTGGGACGAGGATATTAAAATTTAAATCTTTACGAAGTCTAAAAGTGAACCTGGTATTTGATAACAGAGGATAAGGTAGATATAGATAACATGTTTGAAAAAAAAGAAGTATGAGTTGAAGGTTGACCTTGCAAGACAAGTGCTGCCCAAATTAAAAAGAGGATGAGTAAGTTGTGCTTGGATGGGGAAGCCATGTTTAGTTTGAGGAACACATGAATTGGTGGTCATATATACTGGAAAAGATGAATGATAAGAGTAGGAATGTGAAAGATTTGTGGTCAAATAGGGACCATAAAAGATAGAATGAGTATCAATAGAGGAGGGAAAATAAGAAACAAACAAATAAATAAATTAACCAGAATAAAATTTTTGTGAATAGTCGCCACTTGCTATATCGAATTTGTCATCACTCAGTCCGCAAAACAATTGATGTTTTAAGACATGCACTCTATGGTTTCGACATTTTTTTTTTTTTTTTTTTAATTTTTTTTTTTTTTATTATTTTTTTTTCCTGATTTAAGACATGCCGACATTAATTGCTGTCTAATGATGCCTTATAAGTAATAACAATCTAGTTTTGTTATATTTAGACTTGTCTTTTAAATATTTAACGTAATTCAAACATCTCGTGATGCTAATGTTTTTTTTTTTCCTTTCTAATTTTGGTCCCCAATAGACGAAAACTCAGTTTTGGACCGGCGTACTCATGAGGATTCTGTTGTGTAGCAGCTAAAATTACGAAACTACTCATGGTGTTTCTTTCTAAATTCAACTATTCAGGGACAAAATGGGAGCTTAAGGATTCTGGAGTGCCAACTTTTTGTATGGTAGTAAGTGCTCTAGAGAGATATAGAGATTTCGGCCCACCAACAAGTTGTTTGAGGTATTTTTTTGACCCTTACCAAAATCTCTTTATTATATTTGATTCACATAAAGACTCTAGTAGAAGAATGTGGAAGAAGGACATTTGCCAATTCTAGGTATTATGGGTTCTCTTCAAACACATGCATTGTCCTGTATATTAAATTATAATATAATTTGTGTCTAAAAGGATGAAACTATCCAATTGGGATTATTTTATCACTCATAACTTTTTTTACCTTCATTACCATAACTTCATGTCTTATACTTTTGGTGTTCACTTGTTCAGTTAGTTGTCATGATATATATCAATAAATTGACACTTCATGTTTTATTTGTATTGTGCAATGACTAAAACTGATTGAGTTGTATTGAAATTACCTGTAAAGTAGCACACTTGTTTAACAAAGGAATAACAATGTGTCCTATGTTAACTCTAAACGGTTGGTTTAGTACATAAAAGTATAATACTCAGGACATGCAGTGTCGAGGACAATAATTCAGTTGGTTGAGTCATATACATGGAGGAATTGGAACACGGGAAATGAGTCTAAATTATTCTGCTAGCTATGTGTTGATACTTATATGACTTTCGTTCTACGCCTTGTATGCTTGTTATACATGCACAGAAAGGTTTAATTTGTGCTTCTCAAGTCTTCATTACAAATCCATAGGACATTGCATGTACATATAAATCACGGGCGGTGCAGTTTCACAGGCTCCGCACATTGTGTGGTACTCTACAGTTTAATAACTCCATGGCTTTTTCACTTGGACCATTTGGGGGCATGAAAAGCCTTAAATGAAAGCATCAATAGTAAGAACTACTGTGGACAATCACACTTCATGGTTTGTGACGTCAAAAAGTTTGACATGTTTGTCCTAAATGACATTAAAATATTTATAAGTTTGTAACCCGTTCATTGAATGGACGTATGTGATTGAAAAATTATTGGTCCCAACACCGAAGCCTGGAATGTTGTATAATCAAACGTCTTATGATCATGATAGCTTTGTTTCGACTTATGATAGAAAATGCTTTAACGACGGTGTCCCTTTTTTTGGGTACAATATGTGATGTTTGAAATATAGGCACGTCCTAGGCTCCTACAGGAGGCAGCTCACTCACAAAAACTGTAGCTTTGGTGTGCATTAGTTGTGAATTGTAAATCTAGGGCCAAGTTTCTATAGATCGTATGTGACTATAAGAAAACACATAAGTTAGCGCGACACCAAAGAATCTGCTGATGGTTTTCTTAAACTAAACTACTATTCGGCCCATTCATAAAGAACATCAAGTTTTGTGCCCTATATAATTGCTTCATGTTCTGCTATTTTAGATCTTGCACATAAAACACCAATTTATTGATACCGTCCTCCACCAGGACTAATATATTGTTGTTCATTACCAAAACTCAAGGTTTGGTAGCGACCGATATATAATTTTTAACCTAAGAGCTTTATTTCAATAGCCATGTTTTTATTGAGCGGGTACAATTCGAGCATATACCTCTGCATCAGTGTTTATAATAATGACCGCACAAAAGTGGTGGTTAGTCTTGTGCAGTGTCACTAATTCCTACAGGAAAGTAGCGTTATTGCTCGATTGGGATGTGACCTGGACAAATTGGGTTAGAATGAAGTCCGTTGTGTTTATATTGGATTAGAGAAGCTGAAATTGCTTTGAATTTGACTCCGACTTTTCCCATACAGTATTTCCAACCTCAAGCAGGCGAGCAGCATAGATTTGAACTTGTTTAACCTTATCGAGAGGGCTGTATTGTATACCATTTAGTTTGAAGCTTGTATTTTCTTTATAAAATGTATGGAATATAATATATAAGAAATTTTTTAAAGTTTTGAGGGGACGCAACCCTCCAGTATCCACTAAGGTCCGTCTCTGTCAGCGGGCGGCGGTTACCAATTGCTAACATTCAACCATAGGGACTCAACGCTGAGAAGTTGTATATAATCAAGTAGATGACGCATTGGTGAATGTACTTTTACAGTTATACAATAGAGGATTTGTTCACTGGAAGTTAGCTAGCCGATATATTTGAACCATTTTGTTATGGACTTGGTCATCAACCATTATTTGGACCTACCATGATTGCTTAGATTGTCCATTTTTGTGGTTCGTATTTTCTAAGTTATAGACTTCGTTCATATGACATTTCAAAAGTTAGGTATTGTAACACCCGTAGAAAGCATTTCTAAATGACATCATCATCTTTCGTCAGAGCTAAACACATCTAGAATCAACAATTCCATGAGATGCCCAAGACGTTCAGATAAAAAAATATCCTTAGAACTCACAAGAGGTCTCAAGTTGTGCATTCTGGTGTTGGTAGGTAAACACTAAGGAAACTATAATGGCTCAAACTTCTCTTATTTTATCCATGCGCGCAGGTAGTTATAAGTACATAAAGAATTTAGTTGCACATATTTTAGCAAAAACATTAAATTCTATGTTTTCGGTACTCTCAACCGTTCCAAACTTAATGTGGATTTGGCACATGATGAGCATTTTGGTAATCATACAACTTTCCATTCCTATGTTTTTCTTCTTTATCAGTCATTTCTTCACGCCCCTTCTCTTCAAGTGTAGAGATTGGAGGTTGTAAATAATGGACAAAAAATACAGAAGAAATGCAAAGCCGAAAATTGTTATATTACAGTTACCTAAAGGCCCCTAACATGCCAAAAGCACAAGATGGTTGTAATGCCCGACACGTTAAATTATAATTTCGTATAAAGAGAGACATGTTATTGCTCTTGCGATATTGATACAAGTTTAAGAAGTTTATAGTACTTAACCTATATTTACCTTAAGTTTTGCTATTTTGACAGTATATATTGTTTAGGCCAATTCACTGCTCATTAGTCTCATACTAAGATTTAAACATAAAATATCCTAAGTGGCTGTTTGATTGGAGAAAATTGGAGAAATTTAAGGGCATTTGAAATTGAAATTCTATGTCATGTGTGTTCGATTAGCCTATTGAAAATATCTAATTTTCATGAATTGGCTTAAATGCATTTCAAATTCCTTAAAAGAGTTAATAATTTAAATTTCCATCTTTATCAACCAAAATTCTAAAGGGTATAAAATAGATAAACCTTAACAACCAAACATGTAAGATGATTTCAATTTCTAGTATTTAAAATTACTCAGAATTTAAAATTCCACATAATTTAAAATTTTATAATTTTAAATTCCACGAACCAAACACCAGCTAAGTATAATTGAAGTCCCTCAATGAACAAACATTCATTGTGTCATCTTCAGAGTTCATGAAAACAAGTATAAGTCTCAACATTTCTTGAGGCGGATCTTAGTAAGTGAAGTCTGTGAATCAGAAAGAAGATGATGGAGTCGTCGAGTACTCACAATAACTCACTGACTTCCCTTGATGTCCTCATCAATAAAAACATTCTGAACTTCGATATTCAAGAAAAATATTTAAGTATCTGATATGTTAGGCGAAAACTTTCTTGAGAAGATAAGTAGAAAAACATGTATCGAAAAAGTCAAAGAAATTACAAAAGTTGGTACGAATGTATGAACAATTGTCATAATTGTTCCCTAAAGCGGGATTGAACACATTCCAAGAATAGCATCATTTAATGCAATAAGGTAGCATTATACATTAGAGTGCACGGTGTGGGGTTTTGTTACCCGCATATTCGTCAATAAAAACAACCAATAACACCCAATAAGTTTTATTGGTGCACCATCCCTTGGTGCCATTGCTATGTCATTCGTCCTCCGTTGTTCCACCAACTGTTATTCATGATATTTTTTTTTTCTTTTCTAATTTTATGAGCGAATAGATATTTTTGGTGAAGTGTTTTGTGGAACCTACATGCACCAATAACATTTATTAGTTTTATTGCTAGGAAGGGTGTTTTAGCTATTGTTACGTTATTGGGAAGGTGATGAGGTGGCGCTAAGGTGACATGCCAATAAGTGTTATTGGTATCCTCCTACACTTGGCACTCTTATATTTAGATGCTCGACACGTCTCTATTGCCCCAAATGGGGACTTTTTTAGTACAAGGAATGGAAAATGATATTGGTTGTCCTGAATAAAAAGGAAGGGAACGAAGCTATTGAACTGAAATCTGCCCTAGAAAATGATTTGAATAGATCCTGGAGTGATAATATCAAATAGTATCATCTCTTGGTTATCATGATCTCATGTTTATTGCTTCATTTTATAGTGTTTTAGTGATATTTGGTAATGATTTACTTATTATTTTCATTATAGTACAAAATGAAGCAATGAAACGCATAGATGCAGAAAAGAACCAAGTTTGAGGCTTAATGAAGAAAAGTGGATTCAAGCTTTACAGTGTAGAGGGATGAAGAATGCGAGTCCATTGGAGAATTTGTAGAGTGAAATAATCAAGGAACCATTAACTTGTTATTAGAAGTTGGTTATGGAAGGCTCGTGAAAGAATCAAGTGAAGAAACAAAATCGAAAGTTGAAATCAAGTTTACGTGATGTCTCTAAAAGGTGTTGTAGTGTTTTGGTCATAACCCCTTCATACAAACTACTTTTAAGGAGATTTAAGTGGCAATGGAAAGAGAAATGAGATAGCTACAACTTTCGTGTTTTGAACTAAGCATGAAAATCAACAAAAAAATGCATATTTGCAAGCTTTACGGCGTGGAGGATACTTTCCCTCTACGGCGTAGGCAAGTCGGTTTGGGAAAAATTGCTATAAATTCAAACCCAAACTTGATAAAAATAGATCCTAACTTCTCAAACAATTTCCAAAGGCCCCTTACAGTTTTTCTACCAGTTTTCGAGCTGCATTCATGAGAAGAACAATACATCATTCATCATAAACATTAGTTTAACCTGGTTTGGTTATCGAATCACTGTGACGTTGTTTATTTATCTAACTTAGTTTACTTTTTCCTTTGTCAAGTATGATTGTTGGCTAAACACCTATGTGTTACCCTTGTTATGAACTTATAATTTGATTGACAAGATTTGAAGCATTTAATTGTTGATCTTATTAGATAACTTACATGCTTGATTCCCGATCCTTGCGTTTTGGTGCTTATTAGTCTTGTTTAGTTGATAGTAATTAATCATTAGGTTAAAAGTTGAACATTAATCAGTAGATACATAAATGGACATCAAATCCCTTTTTGTGGCTAGAGTTATTGAAGCTCACCTAACGTGAATAAGACTACTAAGCTAAAAAGTGTAAGATAAAGATTATGGACGATAGTTCACTAGGAGTTATGTGTTGAGAAATCATCACTAACAAGTCAAATAGGTTAGTTAGTGCATTTAATGATTGAGTTTTAGTTATTTGATATCTAAGATCATAGTATTAGCAGGACTTCACTACAACAAACTCCCTCTCGAGGGAGTTGCATTTAGAAAGGGTCGAGTAATTGAAAAACCATAGCATGGAATCTTCTTCGCTGATAGATTTGGTCAACCAGTCTTTTCGAGAGTCTCTGAACTGCACATCCTAGACACATAAACTCTTTTCGTCTTCAATATTTCTGCATAGACTGAAAAGACTCTTGGGCTAAGACTTGTGAAAATCTTGGAATATCAAATCAACAAGAGGGTTGACAAACACTTCCTCCTGACAAAGAAAGTGAAGTTAGAGCTCATGGGCATATCTAAAGAGTAAGCATGAAAAGGACTTTTGTATTTATACCTTTGTTGTAACTAATGAACAATAAATGAAATATTATGTTTTACTTGTTCTTAGGAATAGTTAATTCTTTACTTTACTTCATTTTAGTTTGTAAGGAAAAGTTATGTTCACTTACACTAAGAAACACATAAGCTATCTTTATATCAAAATAGGAAGAGATTGTTAGGCCAATTCAATGCCCGATAATCTCTGAGTAGGATTTGAATAAAAAATATTATAAGTATAATTTAAATCCCTTAATTAATAAAACATTTAAGGAGTCATCTTTAGAGTTCATGAGATAAAAGAATAAGCCTCACCGCTTCCTGATGCGGATCTCAGTAAGTGAATTCCTTAAACCAGAAAGAAGATGGTGGAGTCGATGAGTAGTGAGAATAACTCACTGACTCTCTTTGATCTCCTCATCAATCAAGAACATTCTATACTTAGATATTCAAGAAAGATATCTAAGTATCTGATATGTTAGGCGGGAACTTTTTGAGAAGATAGGTAGAAAAACAACTATCAAAGAAGTCAAATAAAGTACAAGAGTTGGTATAAAAGTATGAACAATCGTTATCTCTGTTCCCCGGTAACGGAGCCAAGAAACGTGATCACGGAGCGCATAAATCGAAAGCTTAAATACATGTCGGAAAATGCCAGTTTTTAGCTTAATTTGAAAAAAATCGGGTTGGGTCAACTATAACCGCAATTAACACAAGTTATAAATTTAGGTGTCAATAGAATAAAATCCTTGGGGATTTCAATTACCCATTTAGACTTTATAACATATACTTACGGATCATATATGAAAATTTCAGCAAAAATTTAAGAAACCAAGTGTAGTAAATGTTGGTCGCGGTTTTTATGAATCAGAGGTAGACCTTCTACTAAAGTGGAGTCACCACCATATACTGAAAAAGAAGGTAGCAGCTACAGAATCCAGTTGATAACAAGAAGCAATTGGCACAATACCACGAAGTGGCCGCCCTTGCTCAATTTGGGTCACACCTTTTAACGACAAGGATATTGTTGGGAATAAAGCTAACAGTTACCACTGATAGGCTTGTGGAAGACACTGCTGAAGAATGCACTAGCAGTGGAAACTCATTACCACTGCTAGTACATATTATTACCACTGCTTACTAGATAACTGTTATGTATTCGTGTATATATAAGTATAGAATAGATCTTGTGAATATTCTATTTAGATAGCATTATACTTATCTTGTAAAGGACTCCTTGTACTATAAAAGGAGATCCTAGGTCATGATCATAGGTACAAAAAATTGACTGATTGCTTTTCCACTCCATCTTTTGACTTGCTGGAGTGATTTAGAGCCTTCTTCCTTGATCTTCTAAATCAAAGTTATCAGAACCGGCCTGCTGATTACCACTTGCAGGATCCAAACACACACCTTATTTGCTTTGATACTTGGGAGTAATATTATTAAGCACGCCGCGGAATGCTTACTTAAAACACTTAGAAGACAGTTTATATGATGTATTGCGACATGAGCTTGATAGTGTGTTATTGTAACACAAAGCCTTCATATATTGATTAATGATAATAATACGCAGTGATCTTAGCCCTATCACTACGGTTACAACCTTGAAGCCTCTCTAGAATAATTCGCCTACCTGATGC
>LBNU01010453.1:0-14744 GCA_014162995.1 Artemisia annua
TTACATTCTTCTTAGGATTACAAGTTCATCAGTCACCCCGTGGGATTTTCCTTAGTCAGTCCAAATATGCTCTTGAGATTATTAAGAAACATGGAATGACCAGTTGTGATACTTACAATACCCCAATGGCCAACACAACTAAGCTAGATGAGGATTTACATGGGAAACCTGTTGACCCCACTAAATACCGAAGTATTATTGGGTCACTCATGTATCTAACCGCTAGCAGACCAGATATTGTATTTGCTGTCTTTATGTGCTCTCGTTATCAGTCCAGTCCAACTGAACGTCACCTCAATGAGGCTAAACGAATCCTTCGATACATAAAGGGAACCATTAACTTGGGGATCTGGTATCTGAAGGATTCTGGTTTTGAACTAATAGCCTTTTCAGATGATGATCATGCAGGGTGCATAGACACTCGCAAAAGTACTTCTGGTGGTTTGCAGTTTCTGGGAGATAAACTTGTGTCTTGGCAATCGAAGAAGCAGGATTGCACCTCATTATCATCAATGGAAGCTGAATATGTAACCATGTCTGCATGCTGTGCTCAAGTCATCTGGATGCGAACACAGCTAATGGACTATGGTTACTTATTCAACCACATCCCGATGTACTGTGATTCCAAAAGCACGATAGCAATCTCCTGCAACACTGTACTTCATTCCAAATCAAAGCACATTAATCTCCGTTATCACTTCATCAAGGAGCACGTTGAAAAGGGTACGATTGAGTTATATTTTGTAGGTACTGAATACCAATTGGCAGACTTGTTCACAAAACCACTTGCTCCATCTCAGTTTGCTGAACTAGTTCACCGGATTGGTATGCGGTGTTTGACTCCAGATGATTTAAAATCTTTTCTGGAAAACAATTGAGCGAGTCAAATACCAAAACAATTTTTGTATATAAATATTAAAAAACAAACTAAAAAAAAAAAGATTTTCATATTATATCTTTCTTTATTTTTTAATTTTTTGTTCAAATGCAAGTACACTGTCTCTTCCAACACTTTGGTTCTTCAAAAGTTTCTTAAATTCAAATAACCAAGTGTTGAGGGGGAGAAAAGTGACTCTAAAATTCAAAAAATCTTGTTTAAAACAAGTGTACTTGCATATTTTTTCTTTTAAAAATGTTGTCTTACATCAAAGGTGGATGTTCGTAATTATTCCCTTGTCTCGTTCCGTTAATCTTCACTATTTCACTTGCCTTTAGGAAGTACTTAGCGGTAGATGCTTAAAATGTTTCAATAAAAAGCTTAAACACTAACTTTAGGACAAACCATGAAAGTTATCAAGTTAAGGGACCAAAACTGTCAAATATTGAAAGATCAACAAATATAACAAACAAACAATCACCCCCCCCCCCTCGTTTTTTCACTTTCTGAAAATCACAAAACAAACACCCCCATTCCTCGATCTAAGGCCTAGAATCAAAACGCAAATTCGTGCTTCAAATCATCAAACCGTAAGTAACTATATGATCTTTAGCTCATTCTAAGATAGGGTTTTGATTTAATTTCAAATCCAATGGTTAGATTTCATGTAATTTTGAATTTAAGATCTAGGGTTTGCGTAAATTTCGTGAACACAAAATCCTCGCGTGTTGTTGTGATTTTCTAGAGGGCTTTTGTTCTTTTAAATGTTCCTAACATGCTAGTAACAAGTAATCATAACAAACAACACGTTTAGGATGTTTTCGATTTCTAGGGTTTTAGACCGATTTGGGTTTTATTGTTTTAGTGGTGTTTTGTGTGAAATCTGTGGTGGGATTCGTTCGTTTATGGTTATATATCATGTCTATGCTCTTTAATTGTTCCACATTACTCGTATGCATGTTATTCGATCACTAGGGTTTATCTACGATTTGGGTATTTCTATGTTTGTGTTCATTGGCTCAATTAATTGGTTGTAAAGTGTTTGTATACATGCAAAATGATGCTTAACACTGATTAATGCTACATGTTTACATGATTCATGTGTTTTCGACAAGATTAGTTAGCATATGTCTCGAATTCTTGTGTTTATGGATTAAATGAGTTCGTAATGCTTGTTTCTTATCTATATTTAACAGGTATATTCATTGAAGTCATAAGAAATCTTTCAAACGTATGTCTACTATGATTTCGAAAATCTTGTATAAGATTTTTGAAACTGAGGAGTTATCGAGAACTCTGAACAAAGTTATCGAGAATTTTTGATAAGTCAAATTTATCGAGAACTCTTGTGCACAGTGTTTATCGAGAACTCTCTGTATAGAGATTATCGAGAACACTGGTGAACAGTTGTTATCGAGATCTTTGAGCTTGGAAAATTATCGAGAATTTTTTCATGTTATCGAGAACTCATTATGTAAAAGTTATCGAGAACTTTTGCAAAAGTTATCGAGAACTTTGAACTTCAAAGTTATCGAGAACCTTTGTATTATAGTTTTATCGAGAATTTTTTCTAAGTCTTAGTTTCAAAGACACTTGTATGACATGTTTTCGAGAACTATGTAATAATATTCAATATTGTATTGTGTTTTCGATAATATGTTGTAACATGTATAACTTAACACTTTGTTGTGATTGTGATTATGTGGTTGTATAATTGGTTAACATATGTGATACTTTGTGCTTAATAACATATTAAATACATGGTTCACGTAATCAAACATGCATAACATAACATGTTCACGTTAAACTACAATCATTGAACCTTAACTGCTAAATTGTTTAAAGGTGTTTATCTGATTATCAAACTCGTCAAATGTGCTTACAAGTAACAATTCTGGATGTTTGGTTTCATGATAATACTTTTTCAGAAAACAATGGCTGAACACAACATGAATGCTCCCGGACAAGCTCTTCCATTGATCACATTCAATGACTTTGCCCCAGCTGAATACAACATCACCATTGGTCAAAACAATCCACGAATTGACTTCAACAAACTCAAAATTCCAGATGATTCGTGTAGGATTGTCAAAGACATACTTCTGGCTCATCCTTGCAAGTTCATGCTTACCAAGTCTACATCAGTTCCATCAATCTATCTTCATCAATTTTGGCAAACTGCTTTGACTAGCCTGGATAACGAATCTTTCACCGTCACTTTGGAACGCAAAGAATACACTGTTGATCTAGGTGTTCTTCGCAAAGTCCTAATGCTTCCGAAACCTAGGCCCAACACCGAATATGCTCCAATGTTATCTGAACTGGAGATCCTGGACTTCCTCATTGATCTAGGATATGATGTTGCAGACGACTTACCACTCATCAAGCTTTCCAGGTTCAATGTGAAGTATTTGCCTCAACCTTGGAGAACCTTCTACATGTTGGTCGTACGGTCAATATCTGGAAGGAAAAGTGGACACGAGCATGCTAGACTCGAGCATCTACAGGTATTTTGGGGAATGATCAACATGGCATCGGTTGATTTTGCTAGACCAATAATGAACGACATAATTTACTCCATCCAATCTCCGAAAGAAAGGAAGGTGATCCCGTTCGTCAGATTCACCAAGATGCTCATCGAGTATTTTTGCAAAGATCAACCAGAATACTTGCAACGAATGTTCGATCCCAATGAACCAAAAGACATATACAACAAAGACTTTAAGATCTCGTTTGTCAAGAAAACTATGTTCGCCACAAAGCAACAAGGAATGCGGATCCCAGATCACTTTCTCGATGAAAAGATTCGAAAGACCAAAAGCTTTGAGTTGTATGAAAAAGCATATCAAGCCAAGAAAGTGGGATTCATGGAAGATGAAGATGTAACTGTGGTTAAAATGGAGACCCGTAGCAGAAGAGGTGGACGTACAGGCAACACCAGCAGTACAACAAAGTCACAACAACCCAAGCCCTCACCCAAACCTAAGTCTGCAACAAAACCAAAAAAGAAGGTCACTCCAAAGCCAACCATCAGTGATGAACCATCATCCTCTTCTTCCGATAGTGAATCAGAATTTGAAACAGAATCAGATGAAGAAGATTATGAAAGGAGTACTAAAGTAGATGAAGAAGATGAATTTCCTGGACTTGAACATGCAGTAAAAGAAAGTTTGGAAACTTTGCATAAGGATGAAAGACAAAGAAAGGGAATATCAATCAATGAACCAAGTGCTGGGAATGATGATGAAGAAAAAGAACCTTATGTTGAGCTGCTTGTTGACAAACGTAAACTCAAAAGCGTTATTGTCGACAACCGTGCTAAAGAAAAGGAAGAGAGAAGGAGAATGAAGGAAGGAAGACTTCAGAGTAGATTTTTCATTCAACCTTCTTCCGGTCCGGTTAATCAACCCGGGAGTGAAGGAGGCACAAGCAGCGCTCATCATGATTCTGAAGGAACCACACTCATTGTTCCTGCCGCAGAACGACCATTGAATATTGAAGAACATGACGCTGAAATGAGAGATACTACTGAGGAAAATATTGTTGATCAAGAGAAGGTAAAGGAGTTAAGTGATCCGCAATTCAATGCTGTTATTTCTCCGGGTTACTTAGAAAGGGTAGCACGTGAGAAGAGCTTAGAAAGAAAGAACTTGAAGAGAAGGAAAGATTGCCCAAGGAATCTCAAGAAAAAGAGCTACATACAACCGAACAATCACAAGAACAACCGAATGCAGAAAGAACTGAACAAGAACAACTGTTTGACACAGATTCTTTCTTGCAATCGCCTCCACATCAACGAAGACCTTCACCTCCTACACAGCAACCACCAATTCCCGAAGGCACTCCTCTGAAGGATCCTCCACCTCCATCCTCCTCCTCGTCTTCTGACTCCAACAAGGAATCATCTTCTGAATCATCATCTCACCATTCATCTCCACCACCATCAAAGACAACAGGCAATCGCAGAACAATCAAGAAATCTGTCAAGTCACCACCATCAATGGCATCTCAAAAAGTGAAGAAAGCCGTGGCAGAGGCACGCAAGAAGAAAGGAAAACAAACTCAGGTAGAAAAGCTTCAAGATCAAGTGAAAACGTTAGCAACTATGGTCACAACGCTATCTCAACAAGTCGAAGATCTTCAGCAAACCAAAGCACAAGTTGATGAGTTCATGACAGCTGACATGGACGCAACGATTAAAGCCTACACCGAAGATTTTCTCGCCAACAACCTTGTTGCTATCACCACACCTGAAGTATCAAATCTCCTTACACAAATCAACTCATCCTTAAACAGCAAAATCAAAGAAGTTGTTGAAAGAATGCTCCGTAACACACCGTTCTATCTTCAGACAAACAGGCCCCCCACAGCACCAAATGATCTCACGGCTGAGGAATTACAAGCCTTGTTAACTGTCAAGCTCGGAGATCTACAAGAGATGACTTCTGATGAAGCTGCATTATATAAGGCGTTACATGTTGTTTTGTCCAAGGAAACATGCAAAGAAGCTGCTGGGTCACACAAACGATCGAGAAAAGATGACGAACCTGATCAAAACCCGCAAAGCAAGAAAAAGTCTTCAAAAGGTCCATCATCAACTCATAGGCAACCAGCTAGTTCTTCGAAAGCTCCTGCCAAACAACAACAAACACCGGCTTCAGGATCTGGTCCGACTAATGAGGAAGAGCCATTTATGCAACAAACGGAAGATTCTCAGGAACGATCAGCTTCACCAATCCCTGAACAAAGACCTGAATCATCAAAACGCCGAAGCAAAGGCAAGTCTACAAAGTCTACTAAGCCAAAGGAGACATACATCCCTTGGATTGACACAGAAGACGTGCCCGAAGGTGCTTGGTTGACAGACATGATCAAAGCACAACCTCCTCTACAACACGAACCACTACCTGGAAACACCTTGCAGTATGCACAGAGTATTATGGCTGGCCTACATATGGAGACGTTGACGAAAGCTGAATTAAGAAGAGTCAATCGTGAAGCTTTTGACTTCCTTAAATCACGATCTAGAAACAAAGTCGAACTTGAGTATCACATGGAAAACATCGCCTCTGCAATATCCGAAAAGTTTGACTGGCTCAATCCAGAATCCAACTTCGACATCCACTCTGGAAAGCCAAACAAGCCATACTTCACAGACTGGACTAAACCGCTACCACTGCAAGGATTTGAAGACAAGCCAAAGATCCCCTACCGATTCTTCTTCAACAAAGATTTCCACTACCTTCAACATGCTCATGAGACCTCCAAAGAAAGATATGCTTCATCTTTGACGATATCTATTCCTGCTGCAAGGTACGAAATACCTGCAATTGAAGAGTCGACTCCGATCTTCTGCGACACAGTTGTAGCTTACAACAACGAAGCTCTATATGGGATTCAGCACTGGCCTGAACGTCGCCGACTCGGATACACTCACAGGTTAGACTTGAAGTCATTAGAAGATGTGAAGCATAAATCACGCATCATTGCAATAACGGAGATTGTCGAGCAGAAGAGGTTCAACTACGTTTTCATGAAAAGATAGTCGTCAAGAGGCAAGATCAGAAGAAGTATACATTCTCAGAAGCAGATTTTCCAGACTTGTATCTAAAAGACATCGAAGACATGTATTTGGAGAAGGTTCAAGGAAAGATGCTTGGATTCGATACTAACATACAATTCAACTTCATCTCATCTCTTCTTCTTTACATAAGACGGGTAATCGTTCAAGAAAGGGTAGAAGATCTTCAGTTGGGTGTGGAAAGCTATCAAAGGACAATCAACTTGACTAAGCCGCAACTCTCGTTCCCTGGAATTGAAGAATGCTCACAATACATGCTTGTTCAACAACCGTCATTTGGAATCACTTACCTCAATCATAGAAAACATATTAGCTACATGCGGTATGATGAAATTCACAAGTTCTGTGATGTGACGCTCAAAATAGTTCGAGATGGGTTAGTTGAAAGGTTGATTGATGACAAGGAACAGTTGAAAAAGGGGGAATCTACAAGGTGGAAAGCAAGTCCTAGGAGGATGATTCATAATTTCATTCGCACTATCGAGGAAAGGTTGTATCGTCGAGAACAGATTCGGAGATTGGAAAGCTACATCGGTGTCCAACAATCGTTTCCGGTCTTAACCTTCAGACGTCCTGATCCTCACTTCACTGAATTTGATGCACTGCCTACTGGTGACACATGATTGGATTTCTCTGGTACAAAATTTCAATATTTTTTCAATTATAGATTGTTTTGTGATTTATTATAACGGCTTGTGCACACATAACAGTGTACAACCCGCACTTTGTACTCAAAGGACCCTGTGGTACGCATCAGTGCTACAATCCTCATATAAGGAGCGAAAGCTTCTTACTTTTGAGTAGAATTAACAAACTTTTCATGATTTTTACAATTCTGCTCAAAAGACAAGTATTACACCTCAATAAGTAGTCACTTGTTGAGGGGGAATACTTGATCAAAAACATCGTTCCAAATCTTAAAGTCTTGATTGATTTCTCCCCATAAGACTCAAAAAGGCATATTTTAATCAAAACATTCACAAAAACAACATTTGATATGCTATTTTTGAGGGGGAGAAGATGAAAAGTGATTAAAATATGATGTCAAAAGTTTTATCTTGTGCGAGCTCGACTCAGAATTGACCCACGAATTGACAAAACAACAAAAGTTAGTATTCGAAAGGATTTATCCGAGTAGAAAGTACC
The DNA here is from genome assembly GCA_014162995.1 of Artemisia annua. Classification (NCBI taxonomy): domain Eukaryota; kingdom Viridiplantae; phylum Streptophyta; class Magnoliopsida; order Asterales; family Asteraceae; genus Artemisia; species Artemisia annua. The sequence goes on from LBNU01010453.1 coordinate 7,605, forward strand.
GTTTCGAGAAACTCTTTTTAGACGTTTACTTTGACGGGTCTAACTTCCTTTTAGGAATGTTAACAACTTCAAGTTAGTTATTAGGGCTAGTTATTACCTAAAAACTGATAATGTATCCCTTTAACTAAGCAACGTAAACGTGTCCCTCGGATATGTGTCTATTAAGAGTGGATCAATTCAAAAGTGCCAACTCTTCCCACATATGTAAATATTTGAAAACATTCATGAGCACATGTGGAGGGGGAGTCTTTCGAAAGAAATCTAAACCCTCAAAGTGTTAACAAAAGGTTTTATACTCATAAACACTTTGAGAGATTTTCAAAGATTTGGTTCAAAGGCATCAATAGGATAGTCATGGAGTTACAAGGTGACTAAGAATAGGAATAACCATCCTATGATCCGCCAGAACCGGAGGGATCTACCCAAGGACATCACCAATAGTTAGAAAATAGAAGTCCTTAGGTATGATATGAAAAAGGAGAAAAATGAAAGGAGAAAGAAGGGGTTGAAGAATTAAAAAGAAAAAGTTAAGAAAAGGGTGAAAAGAAATAGCCCTCCATATATATTCAACCTTAGGGCAGACACCGGGTTCAATTCATATGCTACTGGTCGTTGCTAAGGCAACACCGGTATTGAAGATAAAGACGTCATGGACCCAGTGACGCAATGCACCTAAACCTTCTTAGCTACTCAAGTTTCTCTCAAAAGATACTTGTTTCATTCTCACGGAGAACCCTGCATAATCTATTGACCATTCACTACGAGTGTGTCGATATTGAAAAGGAGGTACTCTGCTCCACACCTCCGACGACCAAATTGTGCACGAATTGAGTCTAGAGCCACAAGATACATCAAAGATCTCTTAGGAACACATAATGCTTCTACACTAAGTGTCTTACATCATTGGACACTAAGTGTAAACTATCGAGTCCTACGCAGATCTTAGCAATCTGCCTTGAAGGTTTATGAGGGATTTACTTATGTATTTCTCGAATGATTGAACGAAAATCCTGCCAGGGTCAACATCAAACAGCCCTGACAGCATGTCACTTTGGTGATTCCTTGTGGATTACGCTTAGTGTTTACGATGGTTCCAAACGGTCTACAGTCGTGGGGTGATCTCCAGCGACTCACCTAATCGTGGGTGTACTTATGTATGTCTGTGTAAGCCCTCTAGGGGGTATCTGATTAGGAACGGCCTTGGTAAGGATTAGAAGGAGTCTTCACACTATGCTGTCGACGAATTCTAATTCCGAACCTGTAAGTACCGGATATATTATTGCTAACTGTTTTAATGCAGGTACAACCACCATCTTGAACACCAACTTCCACATGCTCATACTTGCATCTCAACGATTATGAAAGCTCTCATGAAAGATCGAAGCAACGTATAAGTCAAAGAAAAGATTATACTACAACACAAAGAATCTTCAACAAATGAAAAGAGAGCTCCACACGTATGAAAGTTCCAACGTCAAAGATGTATGAGCATGTAGGAAAGGCGCAGATCCACTGGAGACTAAGAATGTGACGAATGGCAGACTACGACATCACTTGATCACTATCAAATCATCAAAGACAAAGAACAAAGAACGATGAATCATTTTGCTAACGAATTTTTTGAAGACGTCTAAAGCCGTGAAAGCCAAAGTTTAAAGACAAAGTAAAATACGTCAAGCAACTCTATTAACCTTCATGACCGACCCTTAGGGGGAGATTGTTAGGATCACGTTTTACGTAATCTCTCAAGTCTCGGTCATTTATACAATATGTAATAGGTTGCTAGTTTATTATCTTATTTGTGTTAATGCAATGTAAGGCTCCTAAAGCCCAAAAGGCCTTGAGGCCCAAACGATTAGGATAGGAAGGAAAAGGGAGTGTTGCCCTAACTCCTTATCTATAAATAGGAGTCTTATGTAATCATAACAATAGTTGGTTATTTCATATATCTAAAGAAACTCTTGCACTTTCATCTTTCACATTGATTCTATTCTCATCTCATTTCTTATATTATCAATACTTGTGTTTACAATATGGTGACCTAACAATGCACTATGATGTGATGTTGGACTTTTTGTACATGAGTCCCCCCGGTCCATGCTTATGCTACCAGGGGTCCCAGGCCCTTTGTTGCCAGGCTGATGGACACATTTGTCTTTTGTGATGATGACTGGATCCATGCTTTTTCTAACGAATGGGTATCTAAGGATGTTTTTGGATCAGGGTAATGGATATAAAAGAATGGAATGACGATGATTGTTGTCTTGTTGATTTTTGGTATATGTAAATGGGTTTTAAAATACAAAATATGTGTGTTTCTTCATAGTATGCTGATGAGGTTAGTTTGAGAAATTCATTCTCCTTATCCCACTTACTTCATTAGAAAATGACATTGCTTTCTTTCCACTTGATCGAAATATTCACTTCACAAAATCATTAGTCTTCTTCACTTATGTATATTTCTTTCATTTCCAAGTCATCATTCTTAATACTTGATTTGCTCTGTTAGCTCCTATTCCTACCATCCATTTATTACATTTTAAAATTTTATATCTCTTAAACATGTTTTTCTTTTCGGAAGGTTATTTTTTGAGTAAAAGCTAAAGATGTTTTATTTACTTACAACTTTTATTCATCTATTTTTTATTTTTTTTAAGATAAAAGAAATTACCTTTATCTCTTGCTTCACTCTCTGTAAAACACAACCGCAAAGCCAAACCATGTGAGAATGACACACTTAAGCAAAATAAACTTTGACTGAAACATTTATACATTTAATCTATGACATAATTTATACATGCCAAACTCAAATGTCAATAGTGTAGAATGTTAGATCCAAACAAACGCGAAGCAACCAGCAGATAATCACATATTCAGACACACTTGAAACCACCTAATTCAAACATGTCTCATATCTCATATATGCACCATAAACAACAGATCTTAGATCTAAGCAACAATAGATCGGCTAAACTTCCAAAATAATCACAAGATCCCTTTCCAGCTGATTTTTATAATTTTATCACCGGCCTCAAAAATGATTTCGTAAATGGATATTAACATAGATAAAAAAAACAAAATGCCGAAAAAAAGAACAAAACTTGTAAACAGTTTTGTGAAAAACTAGAATGGGAGGTTGAATAGTTTTACCATTTTTTTAAAATCGTTATAATGACTATTTTTTAAAAACTTTGATTCGAGTTTTAAGGAAATCAATCAATACGAATATAAACACAATAACAACAATACTAAAGTAAACTATGAAATATAAAAGTTGAGAGATGGAAAGATCAAACCAAGACACCGAGTTTTATAGTGGTTCAGTAACAAAGCTCCTCTTCGCCCTACTCCACTCCCCGCCAACTTGAGAGTTCTAAGCACTATGTCAACAAACTCCCTTCAGGCGGAGAAAACTGTACAACGTCTTTTATCACAATTTCCGACACTAAGCTAAATGTCGAGCACTAATCTAGCTAGTTCCAATCTCACTTACGATCTACTCGATCCTCTCACAGGTCACACAACTAAAAAGATCTACCTGATATTCACAAGATCCTCTCGGTCTACACTCGATCTACCTGATCTACACACTATCAACACAAGCTACACAAGATCTACCCAATCTCTATACGATCACAACGATCTACACAATCTAACTAAATTCAATGACAAATAACTTGATGTATAACAACAAGTACGTTTGCGAGTGCACTAAACTAATACTATAACACTTTGTATCTTCTCGATATGATGTGTTCTTCTCTTGCACTAGTAGAGGAATGTTGGTGATCACTTGGTTGGATGATCGGATCACTCTTAAACAAAAACAAACTAACTAAATGATCAAAGAATCAAGATTGGAAGAGATTGATTAATTCAGAAAGTTTTATGTGTGAAAGGGTTAATAAGAACTTCAAATTGATCCCGCATTTATAGGCAAAGAAAAACTAGCATTTACAGGAGACAGTACCGTTAAATGTCAGACGATACCGGTAAATTTAACGCTACGGTTCCAGAACAATACATTCCTCTTTTTGTTTTTAGTGATGAAGGTTTATTTGGGAATGTTTGGAGCTGTTTTGGGGGTAAAAATAGTTGTTGAGATTTTTAAACTTATTTTCCCAAATAATACATTTCTTTTTATTCAAAAATAATTTGTAGAATATATTTTTGAAAAAAAGTTTTGTCACATTATACATGTGAAGTCTTAGAACAAAAATTTAATCCTTTGATCATTTGTCCAATTGTAATTATTTGTATTAACAGGTTTTCATCCTCAACTTGTTATCATCGGCATTTAAAGAGATGATGGTGGATTCGGCATATGCGGCGATGATAAGACTATGGTGACGATAATGTTCTTTTATGTGTTTTAGGGTTTAGAGAGAGAATGAGGTTTTTGTGTGTGTGTGGTATGTCTCGGCCATTAATATGAAAACTTTTATAATTAAAAGGGTATGCTTTATATAGAGTAAAGATTAAGTCAGACGTTGTATTCCAGCCATAATTCCATTCAATACTTTCTTGGTTTATACATGTCCGGCCATAATTCCTTAATATTCAGCCGAGATACTTCAACACTTTCCATAATATTCAGTTTTCAACAAACATTATACCTAAACATTTTCCCTGAAAAAAAAAATATTAAGTTTTCAACATTATATTTAGTAGAGATAGTTTCAAGCTTTGCATATGCCTTCTTTTTACAGTCGTGTATCCATTGTGTTTTAATAGTTTCCAACTTTGCCTATGCCTTCCGAAAATAGTGTTAATATAACACGTGACTTCATTAAAACAAAAAGTATGAAAACTAAATATGGATAAGAAAATCATTATCTATAAATATTTTAATAAAATTACATAGCATATCAAAAATCGGTGTGTGCTATCTAAACTATTTTTTATTTATGTCTAAACCTCTTTCTTGTACGACTTATAACTAGTGAGTTCTAAACAGAATACCATCTAGCTTAAAAATAATGCAAGCACAATCTGAGAGAGTCAATTGTCATGAAATTATTTTTTAAACAATTTTCAACATCTATGATTACATTAATCTTCACTTTTATGAAACAATTGTCAGCACCTCTATGGTCACTTTTTATGGTTCAGTCTTATGCACTCTATGGTTTTTGCCACTTAGCGGCTTCTTAGTCCCATATTTTGCATTTGAATATTTTCGCAATATATTTTATGTATGCAAGAAAGACCTCAAAAGAATAACATTAAAAATATTCTCCTTGTGTTATCTTAGAACATGGAGCTTAAGTGCTTGATACTACAAAATAACAAACACAACACAAACACAACAACAAAATAAAAAATAAAAATAATAATAATAAAATAAAAATAATATATAATAATAATAATAATAAAATAATAATAAAAAATTAATAATATATTAAAAAAAAAAAAAAAAAAAAAAAAAAAAAAAAAAAACTCCGATGACGTGGGATGGCCCAGTAACCTATACCAACAGGTTGGGGGCTTCCACTACCATAAGTGCAATGGCCTTTAACATTAGCGTACAACGTTGGAATATAACTAATCCAATCTTATAAATGTCAACCTTAAAAAGTTTATGTGCACAGAGCAACTAAACCAAAGCGAATGGATGTGTTAAGCTTTAAGTTGTATTAAAAAAGTTTGACACAATAATGTTTCATAGCTAAATAATTTATCAAATCCAACTTGATTTAAATCCCATGATCCCATCTGTTTAGATCGTAGTGAGAAAGCACCGTTTCAAATATTGAACATTTGAAAGAAAGCCCAAAACCGTTAATCATCTCCTTAACAATAAGCATCAAATCCGTAACCATCTTCACCCCGCCGTTCGATCCCATCATTTTAAGTCATATATCTCTAGTTTCTTCTTCAAACTTCTTATGTTTTACTGATTTTTATTTTTGGTTTTATCATTTTTTATTTTTTTCAATCATTTGACAATTTGTTTAGCACATCATACATTGTTTAATTATTGGTGAGGAAATTCAAAATGCATACTCTTTTTTGGTGCATACCAAAGGACAAATCTCCATCACCCATTTAGTTTGATCTAATGGTAGGGATTACCTGAATATTAAATGGAAACATAAATCCATGTTTTTTTTCCCTCTTTTTCTTTGTCTTTTTATTATTCATCTTTTATATCTTCTTTCTTTTATTTTTCTTTCTTTCTTTTTTTTTCACGCTTAAGGAATTTTTTATTTGTTCCTTTTTGTTTTCCTTTTTGCTTCTTTTTTTGTCGTCCTTCTTTTTCATGTTGTTTTTTTTCTTTTTCTTTTCTTTTTTTTTCTTTTTTCTAATTCACTGTTTTTAATAAACATTTTTCGCTTTTATATTTTCGCTTTTCATACATTTCGCCGTTTTCATACGTTTTCGTCTTTTTTTTACTTTCGCCTTTTTCGTCCGTTTCATACGTTTGTCCGTTTTCATACGTTTTCGTCCGCTTTCTTACGTTTTCGCCCGGTTAACGTCTATTTCATATGTTTCGTCATGTTTTCATTTAAGTTTTTTCATTTAAATACGTTTATCGTCCGATCCTCTCTTNTATAAATTTCACCTTAAAAAAGTTATGTGTCACAGAGGCAACTAAACAAAGCGAATTGGATGTGTTATAGCTTTAAGTTGTATAAAAAAGTTTGACACAAATAATGTTTCATAGCTAAAAATTTACAAACTCCAACTTGATTTAATCCCATGATCCCATCTGTTTTTTTAGATCGTAGTGAGAAGCCCGTTTCCAAATAGTTTTGACATTTGAAAGAAGAGCCCAAAAACCCGTTAATCATCTCCCTTAACAAAAGCATCAAATCCGGTAACCATCTTCACCCCGCCCGTTTCGATCCCATCATTTTAAGGTATGATATCTTCTATGTTTCTTCTTCAACTTCTTATGTTTTACTGTATTGTTTTAGGGTTTAGGGTTTTATCATTTTTATTTTTTTCAATTCATTTTTGACCAATTTGTTTAGCACATCATAACATTAGTTTATTATTGGTGAGGAAAATTCAAATGCATACTCTTATTTTGGTGCATACCAAAGGACAAATCTCCATCACCCATTTAGTTTGATCTAATGGTAGGGATTAACCTAAGATTAAATGAGAAACATAAATCCATGTTTTTTTTCCCTC
>LBNU01010454.1:10301-21355 GCA_014162995.1 Artemisia annua
TTAAACAAAACAAAAATCAAGCGTAATTGCATTTTCTAAGGTGTCTTCATTTACCCCCTTACACTTAAACCGAACATTGTCCCCAACGTTCACATAGAAGATGTAAAAGTAGAAAATGAAAGATGAAACAAATACTCCCCTGATTCGTTTGATGTGGATCATGTGGTAACATGGTTAGATCTTCTTCCAAGATAATGTAAAAGCTCCAAGATCAAAGCGACTCCAAAAGCTTGATGTCATGAACTTGATTCCATGTTCATCTTCTTGTCCAAAATAACCTGTTAAACCTGAGAAAACAATCTAGGCAAACCTTGTGTAAAATCGGCGGTAAATTCTATACATGGATATAATGCTTTTGGAATGAAAGTTTTGCAGATTCCTGGAATTAAAGATGCAGTAATTTTTATAATCCGGCAGAAAAACTAAATTTTAAAAACGTTTTCTGGAATCAAAGGCTGACGCCGTCAGAATTGGTCTGACAGAATCCTTATGTTTAGTTTCCGGAAAATTTCTGGAAAAAACAATTACCTTAGTTCCTGGAATCCTGCAAAATTTCATTATGACTCGATACAAGCATTTGACTCGAACAAATACTAATATGTATGTTTATTTTATATCGTGACAATTCATGTTCCAATTTGTTCTTATAAACAAATTTAGATTTCCCTTACACTTATCTTTTGCAAAATACCTTTATATGTAGTTAAGACGAAGTTAAAAACAAAATAAAGTATTTTCACAAAGTATTTTGAAACATGAACTATAAACAATAAAAATAAACCATACATACGGAAGCAAATAAAATCAAATAAACAAACACACAAAACAAATAAAGCTTGGGTTGCCTCCTAAGAAGCGCTTGTTTTTGTTCGAGTCACGAGCCTGACTCTACCATTATTTAACGGAAATAAGGGAGATTTTCCCTACACTTAGGATTAAGTGCGGGTGATAGTAGCGATACACACCATCTCGGTGGAAATATGCCTCGTGAGGAAAGAGTGGTGGATGAATTATATGCTCAAAGGGGTGTGCTCCTTTCGTCATAACCTTACCTAGTTCACTTTGGTCAATGGGTGAGTTAAAGTTTTCTCTTAAAAAAGGATCATCTTCTATCAACTTTGAGAGACTCCTAGTTGGGAATCCATCTTGACCTAATAAACCCGGTTTAAACCCATAATGTTTCTTGTGATCAATCATGAATGGGTGATATAAGTATGTAAGGTCATGGTTCACTCCTATATTGGCTTCCATTCCACATGGTTTAGAGTCTACTACCTTCATCGTAAAACTACCTGTACTATATGGTTTGATGGGTGGATCGGGACCTATTTCAATTCCTAAATTTTCATCCAAGGATGGAAGATTAGGTAACAGTTTCGGTTGAGGCTCCGGTTCATCAAACCTAGGAACTTCCATAGAACTAAAAGAAAGGTTATGACTACAAGTATTCAAACCTATTTCATCTAGTTGTGTTCGGTCCAAGGTCTCTACCTCTATTGGGGTTCCTATAGTCTCTTTTACTTCTTCCAGGTAAGTCACGGGTGGTGTGTACTCCTCAAGTGATGGTGGGAGTTGTGGAGTACTTTGTAGGTTTGTGCTATTTACCTCATCCTTATCCTCATCATGTGTTTTAGTAGAATCTAACCCAAACATGTTCCTAAGTATCTCAAATCCTTCTCTAGCCATTTCAATTTCTAAGTCTGATTCGTAAGAATCTTCCTCAATAACTTGATCACTATGTTCAATTTGCCTAAAGGATTCATCATGTGTTCCTTGAGATTCAAAGTCATTGATCATAAAACCTAGGTCTTTTTGCTCAATGTGATCATGTTCGGCTAAATCCTCCTCAATTGTTTCCTCAAGTTGTGATGTGTACGAACCCATTAGTTCATTAAACTTATGGTTCACGGTTAGGAGGCTTTCCTCAAAATCTTTCCAAAGGGTCTTACTAAAAGGAATTGATCCTAACAACGATTGTTTAATAGAGGCCACACATGCACACAATTCATCAAACCTATCAAACTTTACACCCATCTCCTCTTGTATATATACATAAGATCACTTAAAAATTCATTGGAACAACAAGAAGCAAATCTATCCGAGTAAACTAATTGTTCCTCTATTGTTAGTGATCTAAATGGAATTTCATCCGCCATGATGACAAATGAAAATGGTTTTACAAACAAAGGGCACAAGAAAGAAGATAGACTAAAGAAAAACCTAGAAAAATAAAATCTCACTAGAAAGGAATCTAATGAGTAGACCCAAGTGAAAATAAAATTTCAACCTAAGCAATAACTATTCCCCGGCAACGGCGCCAAAAACTTTGATGCGTGGTTTTGCAACCTTGCAGTAGGTTTTACCTCTCAAGGGATCTTGAGAAGCTTGCAATCCCCACCAGGCAGTGAACCTGACCGATGTAGTAGAGTGAAGTGGCAAGTACCGGGGGATTGATCGTTCTCTTGGGGAATAGTGTCGTTAGGCTTGAAAAGCTACTCTAATTAGGTCTAAGGGTTGAGGGATGATTCTTTTTGTATTTTTATATTTTATGGAAAGCAAGTAAAAATCTCGGTTTTTGAAAAAGTGGGCGGAATTAGTTGCTAGTCAACTAACCCAAATAACTACTTTTGCAAATAAAATAAAATAACGAGAAAAAGTAAATGGTTGTGAAACTTATATGAGAGAGATATGTGTTTACTTAGATTTCCTTACTCCCTAGCTATCTTTTATATGTTAATTGGTTTGTTGTAATTGTGTGGATGACGGGTTGTATTCCTTTAAACCATTAGTAGGGCCGTGTACGATCTTCCCTAACTCTATAAGCTCCTACTTCACTCCTATGTCGAGCCGACTTAAATCTCCTAACATGGGATCAATAGAATTCGCTCATGCATTAAATACAACCAAATAATCGTAGTACACATCTGATTCATGTTTCTTAAGACGTTCAAGCAAGTTACCGTATAGGAGGTTAGCCAGTTTTCTTAAGCCTAACATCGACTTCACCCACCCACAATAATCACAAACAAAACAACAACATATAATCAATAGCTAGGTTTCATTAGATCCAAGTAAACACAATAAAGACCTAGCCTAGCATGTTAATTGAAAGACAAGCATAAGATATAATCACACAATACATAGACATACTGAATGATTTGGAAAAGACTTATCTTCAATTAAGCATCCATGTTTCAAGGGTGGAAAACCCTCAAAAATACAGTAGAAAAACGAGCTAGGGTTTCTTCCCAAAAGTTGCACACTAATGAATGAAAATTAGACGAATATTTTTAGAATTTACAATATGACGGCGTCACCTTATAGAGCGTGACACCGTCACCTCGCCGCCAAAACACTATTCGGATTGCTCAGATCCACTTCTGACGTCGTCCCCTTGTAAATCATTCTGGGCCGTCTCCCTTTAACTTATAATGTGACGACCTACAATTTGTAACACGTGACGCCGTCACGTATTGATTCTCAAAAATCCTTCAGGGGCGTCTAGTGTAAAAATCATCCACCTTGTTGTCAAAGCGTGACGCCGTCACATGGTAAAGCGTGACGCCGTCAGGTACAATTTCAAGCATATTTTGAGACTTTGTCGTTTTCTTCAATTTTATGCTCCAAAAACGTCCAAAATGCTTCCTTTTCTAGATTTCCTCTTCAAAGTACCTAAAATGACACAATGAACGATTTAAGGCAATATTTGATCAAATAATTACGGATTAGGGCTTAAATGACCCCCTAAAAGCGTAACACTTTTCGCCTCATCATTAATCATTAAACCTTTCAATTAAAATTGACATATTTCAAGTTAATTTTTAAAACCCCCAATTTTTTTTCGAACCCTAATTAGATCTAAAAAAGTATTCTGTTAACGTTTACCCCCAATCACCACAGAAGACAAGTTAATTTCAAAAACCCCCAAAAATACCAAACCCTAAATTTTTTAGATCTAATTAGGGTTTCGTAAAAATTGGGGGTTTTTAAAATTAATCAGTAAATCTTTCAATTAATATAGGTTAATTGAAAGATTACTAGTTAATTTTAAAAACAAGTTAATTTTAAAAACCCCCAATCACCACATAAGACAAGTTAATTTCAAAAACCCCCAAAAATACCAAACCCTAAATTTTTTAGATCTAATTAGGGTTTCGTAAAAATTGGGGGTTTTTAAAATTAATCAGTAAATCTTTCAATTAATATAGGTTAATTGAAAGATTACTAGTTAATTTTAAAAACCCCTAATTTTTTACGAAACCCTAATTAGATCTAAAAAATTATTTTTTTAACGTATAACCACAGAACCACCAACAATATCAAACAAGTGATTTTGTTGGTGGTTATATCAAAAATATCATCACCACAGAACCATAGAACCCCCAATTTTTTTTCAAAACCCTAATTTATAAAAATTAGGCATTTCATTAAATTTATATAGATCCGTTAAATTTAACCACAAATATTTCAATTAACAAACGTTAATTGAAATATATCAATCAATTTTTGAAAAACCCCAAAATTTTTTATGAAACCCTAATTTTTCAAACCCAGAATCAGATAATCACGTAGCACTCACCATAAAATCCATCACATATCACATACCACATCACCTTCAAATTTTTGAAAAACCCTCAAATTTTTTATGAAACCCTAATTTTTCAAACCCAGAATCAGATAATCACGTAGCACTCACCATAAAATCCATCACATATCACATACCACATCACCACTCACCATAAAATCTGAGTGATTTTGGATCTAAAAACTTTTTTATATCTAAAATAGAGAGAGAAAAAGAGAGAGAAAAAGAGAGATAGAGAGAGAGAGATAGAGTTAGCGTGTGTGTGTGTGTGTGAGAGATTGTGATAAGATAGAGAGATAGCGTGTATGTGTGTGTGTGTGTGTGACAACTGTCCCCCATTAAAACGCGTTTTTATTTTTTATTATTATTATTTTTTTATTTCTTGTAAATGGCAAGTAAAAAAAAGGTTATATGTTGTATTTGTAAAAAAAAAAAGTATTTTGTAAAGTTATTTGTAAAATGTAAAAGTTATTTGTAAAATGTAATAAAATTTGTAAAATGTAAAAGTTATTTGTTTAAAAATGTAAATAAAATTTGTAGTAATAAAAGTTTTAAAAAAGTATAAGTAAAAATTTAGTATATGTTGTAAATTAAATTTGTAGTAATGAAAGTTAAATAAAGTTTTAAAAATGTAAAAATGTAAAAATGTAAAAGTTGTAAAAAATTATGTAAAAATGTAAAATTTAGTACATGTTGTTAAAAAAAATTAGTTATAAAAGTATTAGTTAAAAAAAGTATGTTATAAAAAATGTTATGTATTTTCAGGTTTTCGATTCTCACGAGCAAATAACTGAGTGGGTGCAAAATATAGCTCAGGCGCACAGTTTTGTAATTGTTAAAAATAGAACCAAATCAGAAGATGGTCAGATGAACGAAATCAATTATAGGTGTACAAAGGGCGGGAAGTATGAACCTCAAGGTAGTGGAAAACGGAAAACCAAAAATGTAAAACCAATTGTCCATTCAGATTAGTTGCGAAATATCATCGAACACAAAATTATTGGATTTTGAGGGTGAAGGATGATACACATAATCATGATATGCTAGAGTCGTTGCATGGTGTGGCATATGCAATGCGATTAAAGAATGATGAGTTGGGTTTGGTCAAAGAATTGACAGATTATAACGTACGACCACGTAATATACTTTCAACAATACAGGGTCGTAATCCGGATAACGTGTCTAGCGTTAGAACTATATATAACGCACAAAATAAGTTCCGGAGAGCCAGAGTAGGTGATAGAACTCCAATTCAAGTCCTTTACTCGCATTTGAGGGATTCAGGGTATACATAGTACCCGAGGGTAAATGAGCATACCAACAAGCTTGAGGAGCTCTTTTTTGTGCACCCCACGTCGTATGCTCTATGGTGTACATTCCCTGAAATCATGCTGATGGACTCCACGTACAATACCACGCAGTTTAAATTGCCGTTGTTGGAAATTGTTGGAGTAACTTCAACAAATAAAACATTTTCAATGGCGTATAGCTTTTTAAGCTGTGAACAAGGGCATAATTTTAGATGGGTATTGCAACGTGTGAAGCAAGTGATAGACGAAAGATATTACCCACGTGTTATCGTCACTGACAGAGATGTAGCGTTGGTTGGGGCAGTAGAAGAAGAATTTCCTAACGCTCACGGATTACTCTGTCGATGGCATATACAGCAAAATCTGGTTCAGTATTGCAGAAACAGATGCAGTGGGTTAAAAGAGTATGAGTCCATTAAACACAGCTGGATTCGATGGTTAAAGCTCCGACACGCGAAATGTTCGAGCAACGTTATCACCGCCTACAACAGTGATTGGTCGACCATGCGGGTACTTAATTATTAATTCATTGTTTTTTATTATTTAATAAATAAGCACCCGAATGACCTTTTATTAATTCATTGTTTTTTTTCAGATATCGCTGAGTATCTGGATAACTGGCTGCGAGGTTACGCAAACAAGTTTGTCTCGTATATTACCGACCAATATCGCTCCTTCGGCCAGACAACAACGTGCAGAGTTAAGGCTCACTACGTGTTGTTGAAATTATATTTGGACGGCACACAGTCCAAATTAGACAGGTTATTGATGTCGGTCGATAAGATTCTCATTTCGCAAGAAAATGCGATAAAAGAGAGTTTTAATAGAAGCATCAACGAGAAACAAAATAAATGTAATGAATCACTATTTGAAGAATTTTGGTATAAAGTTTCCAAACATGTTTTCGATCTCATGTTCAAAGAACTCCACCGGCCGATCACCCCAGACCAATGTAGCCATAAGTTGCAGTCAATATATGGACTACCATGCTTTCACATCATGCAATTCTACATATATCATAGTAAGTATATCATATATAATAAAAGACTAAGTAGTCTTATAAATGCAAAGGGGTGTTAATTAATGTTTCATGAATTGATTTTGCTATTGGGAGGCTTCATGTGTAAGTACATTGGTTTAGGTTGCATGCTTAAGTGGTAAGTACATAACCTCAAAGAATACAAACCAAAAATGCCATGAATGCATAAATTAAACACACAATTAGTGGTTAGTCTTTTTACCTTCCCGTCCATGAGTTACAAATATTTTATCAACTATATAATGTGTCAAAAATCACATACAACAAATCACAACTTCCTCCACACCGTGNAGAATACAAACCAAAAATGCCATGAATGCATAAATTAAACACACAATTAGTGGTTAGTCTTTTTACCTTCCCGTCCATGAGTTACAAATATTTTATCAACTATATAATGTGTCAAAAATCACATACAACAAATCACAACTTCCTCCACACCGTGTGCACATTGGGCTACAACTTATTATGGTGGTAAAGTAAGCATCATATCGTCTTACTTATTTAGCATATTGATTTATATTATTTTATGTAAATTTCACGTGTGTTTTGTGTGTGTAACAATTTAGGACATAAAGATGGTTCTTAGGAGGTTTGGTAGTAACATCATCTTCTCTAATAGTTTAAGAGATCCTACACATCGTTTTCTTATCAATTAAGTGAAACATGCATGAACATTTTTACTTTGATCGAAAATGCAATATATTGATTAACTGTATTTAAGTTACTAACGATCAACTATATCTAATTGTTTTTTGTAGTGCGTCAAGAAGCATTAAAGAAAGAGATCGAGAAGCCACATAAATTGTAACAAGGACAAAACATGCAAAAGGCCAATGAACAACAACGACAAAGACAACAACAACAAGAACAACAACAAAAACAAGAACAACACCACGGCTATCGGTGGGATGAATACTTAGCATTTATACTAATAGTACGTTACAAATTAAACATGCAATATTTTACTTCATGTAATACCGATAAACGGGCTAATACTATTGATTCGTTAGCAAGTAAGTTTATTGAAAATAATGTGACGAGCATTCAATTTTTAATCAATAATTATTATTACACTTTGTTGGTGCATTTTAATATTTTTGCTCTTAATGTAGTTTTTTGTCTTGCGGTGTGTTAATGTCACTTTCTTAATTAAACGTCTTGGAATATTGCGTGACTTTGATATTTGATATGATTGTGTAAATTATGTCGACGTTACATATTGAAATTGATAGTATATAATAAAAATATCTTCACACTATCATCTTAACAATGAGAATCTTCTAAATCGAAGAAGTATATAAAGGAGAAGAAAATTGTGTTTAGTCTAATTGTGTTTATTTAAATGTCGGGTCTATTAATTGATTGGAGCGGGTTTATCATTCGGACTTGGGTCATTGGATCTGATTTTTTATTATACGAATTATAATTTATACTCTTGAATATACTAATTACTTTAATGTTTTATATTTCTATAGTTTTGTTAAAAAGGAAATTTGTTTTATAGTTCGCTTTTAATAATGTAATTTATTTGAACAACGAAGTCCGTCTTTCACAAAAAATGAGAGTTTCAAACATGAACCGAAAATTAGTCGTTAACATTACGAAAAACAATTAGATCCAACCTGTGTGCATCGCACTGGGATGAATATAAAAGGTCTCCAATATTAATGTCATCGCTTCATATTTAAAATAATTTATGTAACTTATACATATTACAAAATTACATGCGAAGAGACTTTTTTCAATGTAACATCTTGAAAAAAGTCTCTTCACATATACTCTTTTAATGTCAATAAACTATTTTAAATGTGTGTCATGCTTGGAAATGTGATACCATCACAACTTAGATATATAATGACGAAAATAAGTGCCGAAGATTACGCTATAAAAACTTATATACAGCACATGTGCAACTCAATAAAGTATTTTAAATACGTATAAAGCTTAGCAAATGTGTCACACCATGACAACTTAAATATAAAATGACGAAAATAAATGCCGAATATTACGCTATGAAAATTTTTATACAGCCCATGTGCATCGCACGTATTTTAAATCTATGAAAACTTCTATACAGCCCATGTGCATCGCACAGGCATTATTGACTATATATATAATGACAAAAATACGTGCCGAATATAAAATGACGAAAATAAATGACGGATATTAAACTTTGAAAACTTCTATACAACCCATGTGCATCGCACGGGCTTTCATGACTATACATATTAAAAAATTACATGTGAAAAAACTTTTTTAAATGTAACATCTTGAACAAAGTCTCTTCACATATACTATTTTAATGTCAATAAATTACTTTAAATATGTATCATGCTTAGAAAATGTGTGATACCATCACAACTAGATATATAATGATGAAAATAAGTGACGAATATTACGATATGAACACTTATATACAGACCATGTGTAACGCACGGGTCTTCATGACTATTTGAAATAAATATAAGTATCGATTTTGCTGTTGCACACGGGCTCGATATAAATGTTGATAGCGTTATTGTTCAACAACAATTTTCGCTTATTTTATAAGCCCTATGCAACGCACGGGTCTTAATTACTATACTTAGAAAAGGTGTGATACCATCNCATGACTATTTGAAATAAATATAAGTATCGATTTTGCTGTTGCACACGGGCTCGATATAAATGTTGATAGCGTTATTGTTCAACAACAATTTTCGCTTATTTTATAAGCCCTATGCAACGCACGGGTCTTAATTACTATACTTAGAAAAGGTGTGATACCATCACAACTTAGATATATAATCACGAGAATAAGTGCCGAAGAATACACTATCAACAATTATATACACTCCTGTGCATCGCACGGGTCCTAATGACTAGTTAAATTTGTAACTATCAAGTTGTTTTCCCCATTAATATCAATAATTTATATAAGTCACTTTTAATGAATTCAGGACGCCTCATTCCACTGGAATCAATTCCTATTTTTTGGAGAACCCTATCTGTTCCGTGGCCTGTTATCAATAGGCCACCGCCTGAAGATGATGATGATGATGATGCTGGTGATGATGATGATACTTCGTTACAAAATGACATTCGACAATTCAAGAATCTTTTTAGCAAAGCAACGTCGTTTGTCAAGAAAAATATGTTAACGAAGTTTAAAGAGATATACCAGCCTGAATCTGTTGGCACACGAGAACCTGCTATTCGCAAAAATACCCGTAGACGTCCGAGCGCAAAGGACAAAAAGGGCAAGGCTACACAAGTCCCGAACTTGAATGAAGTACCAATCGTAGATCACCGAAGAAGTACAAATTCAAGATCTACGAAAGTCCCGAACTTGCGGAGAGAACCTCCAAGACATAGTTTTTACACGGGTGATAGTCTACGCTACAGATTATATGTTGGAGATAATGTGAGCAATTCTTTTATTGAGCATATTCCATAGTTTTTCCGTCCATACGTAATAAGTATACATAATGTGGCTGGTGATGGAAATTGTTGGTTTCGGTGCGTTGCCCACATTCTTGCTCAAAACGAAAATAGGTGGGCCGAAGTCAGACATCTGTTATTGCAAGAGTTAGACAGACATAGGCAAACTTACATAAGTATGTGGCAGCAAGATGACTTTGACCGAATTTGGTATACAATAAACTGGTTCAATGGAGGTGCACCTGAAGGTCGTTGGATGATGATGCCATACACGGGGCTGGTTATCGCTTCAATGATTAA
Organism: Artemisia annua; assembly: GCA_014162995.1. Lineage (NCBI taxonomy): Eukaryota > Viridiplantae > Streptophyta > Magnoliopsida > Asterales > Asteraceae > Artemisia > Artemisia annua. Next base: position 20,959 of record LBNU01010454.1, read on the forward strand.
CCGACCTGTTGTATTTATATCCCAGCAAGGTTCCACCACTTGTTTTCCGCTTTTTACCGGGCCAAACTTATCACAAGGAACCGACCCCCTTCTGATTGCCCGTGTGGGGGAGAGAAACTATGCTCACTGCATTTTACCGACGCTAGACAGAGATTCTCCACTTCCGCGTAACTACCCACAATGGAGGTATTTCAAAGAGCCAGTTGCAGCCGAATAGGAAACTTTATATCAACATCGACTAATGGAGTAAATAATTATACAGACAAAACATTGTAAATGATTATTGATTTATGTTGTAAATAATTATACCGACAAAACATTGTAAATGATTATTGATTTATGTTGTAAATAATTATACCGACAAAACATTGTAAATGATTATTGATTTATGTTGTAA
>LBNU01010454.1:21615-33747 GCA_014162995.1 Artemisia annua
TGATTGCCCGTGTGGGGGAGAGAAACTATGCTCACTACATTTTACCGACGCTAGACAGAGATTCTCCACTTCCGCGTAACTACCCACAATGGAGGTATTTCAAAGAGCCAGTTGCAGCCGAATAGGAAACTTTATATCAACATCGACTAATGGAGTAAATAATTATACAGACAAAACATTGTAAATGATTATTGATTTATGTTGTAAATAATTATACCGACAAAACATTGTAAATGATTATTGATTTATGTTGTAAATAATTATACCGACAAAACATTGTAAATGATTATTGATTTATGTTGTAAATAATTATACCAACATTGTGAATGATTACTGATTTATGTTGTAAAAAACTATTTGGTGTATATAGTAAATGATTAAATATTTATTTAAATTAGTAAATAACATTATTGATTGATGTTGTAAATTATTATGCAAATTCTTTTGTCAGTTGGGAGGAAGAAATCCTTTCTTGTGTCGATGTGAGAGAGGATTCATTATAGAACGGAAATCCGGGAAAGAAGGTAGTCGTGGGCGACTGTATTATGCATGTCCTGATTCAGTGGTAAATAATCATACGTTTGCTTAGTTATGTAAATAACTAAATATGTAAATAATTTGTTTGTTAAAATTAAATTTCTTATAATTTTATTAACATGTAACAGCCAGGTACAACTAACTATGGGTGTCGATACTTCATGTGGAAAGATGAATTTGAAAGGAAGTACTTTAATCAAGCCTCTTCTTGAGCGCAGTGCTCAAACTACGTTGCTCATTTAAATAAGATTGACGAGCTTGAAGCAAGAAACAAGCTGTTGTTGACAAGAATAAAGACGCTGGAGATGGAGTTAGAATTGGCAAGGAATCCTGAGGATCACGCTTGTCAGTCGGGTGCAAGGCTCCATGATCTTTTAAATGAAATGAATAATCTTTATATGTCGTAGATGATGTTCTTTTTAAATAATGTGTTAACGTTGTCGTTTAATTTAATAATAACAGTTGTTGTTGTAGTTATTTAATGTGGTAATATTTAACGTGCTATTATACAAACAAAATAATTATACAAAACATTATACATATACAAAACATTATTAAACACAAATATACAAAACATTATTAAACACAAATATACAAAACATTATACATATACAATACATTATTATACATGCACANAAAATGTTCTTCCAAACAGAACCTTTTAGTCAGACATTAGGTATCAACTGTCTTTAATTTCCGTTCGAATCTTTTCCAGTAGTTGCATATGGAATACCGCTTGACCGATGAATGGGGACAAAGTTCAGGTCCTTTTGCTTTTTGAAGCTGTTGAAATGTTCTTTCCTTTGCCTGGCAGGTTTTCGCCTCTGGCTCTGCCAACCAGAAGAATAGAAGATGCTTGGAATTCGAAATATGATTTTCCTATCATTTTGGGATTGGTCATGCTTGAATAAAAAAATGTTTGGATTTTATTGCGCTGACAACATTTTTAAGAAGCCTTTCAAATTTTCTTTTCTTTTATAAGAGGAGCAAGTGAATACTTTATATTGGAGCTGTATCTTATAATCGATTAACTTTGGTTGTTTCATATGACGTTGTTAATCGTTTTATATATTTTGTTTCTTGCAGCCAGTTGGGGTGAAAAAATGGTCTTTGTGTTTCTACTGTTACTGCTACGCATCTTCGTTTCAAAAGGAGCAATCTCGAGTGCAGAGACTCTAGAATCGAAAAGCAGCCAATTGAGGTACCTTAGATGTGGTGATTATGGAGCTTCAGCCTTGGTTTAAGTTCGTATATGTGTATGAATAAGACTATAATAATCTGTTTAGAATGGCCACTTATATGGGAGTGTTGCACAAAAATATAAATGATGTACGTCAAAAAACTTGGAGATCTGGAGATAAGTAGATTCCAACTTTTAGACAATAACGTTGCCAGTCTTTTTGATAACCGCTTCTTTAGCAAAACACCCCGCGGCAACGCGCGGTTACCCACCTCGTTTCCTTTAAATCATGTGTGATTAAGTTAGTGCTACATATTCTGGTAGATGGCAAGATAATCTAGTGTTTAAAAAGTTTTCTTCAATATAGTTGAGAAAACTAGAACACCGTATTGTTGTAGAGATCAAGAACTGAAGAAGACAACATAAAGATAATACATTTGATGAAACTAAGATTTTTAANAAAAAAAAAAAAAAAAAAAAAAAAAAAAAAAAAAAAAAAAAAGATATTTACAAGTAAATAAAGGTTGATTAAGATGCTATAGGATGAGGGTGCAAGAAGAGGTATCCTGATTGGCTTATATTAATTGCCTAGCTTGTAGGGAGACAAGTCTGTGGTCACTGGGCCCCACTGCTCAAATGCACATCTGATCCTTCATTTTTTACCCACTACCGACGTTTGATGCTTCATGGTCCGCATGTACCGCATATCATTGACACTCGAATTTGAAAAACTGAAGTTAAAATAAAATTTTAAAAACAAATCATAAGTAGTTACAAAGCTTTGAAAAGTAAAACTAAACTTTTTATTACTATAAACTGTGGATGGTTAAAGCACTAGGTATCCTATTGTGTTGTGAGGTGGTGTGGTAAAAAAGTGCGATCACATATCTATTATTCAGCACAAAACAACTCTTCTTCCAACAAAAGTGGTGCTATGGGCAAAAGTGGTATCATACAATCACATATAACCCATTAAAACACAAATACAAAGAAAAAATAAATAATAAAAAATAAAATAAAACGCGTGGGCTGGTGTGTACAACGCGACACGAGGCACAGTGTCCTTGTGGTGCCATGAAGGTCGTGTTTTGGGACGACATCACCGGCACAACGCAAGGTGCAAGCCCTCTTCGTGATGTATAAACTCTATGAGTTTTACGTGTGGTTTGTGAATTTTGAGACCACCTGTAATAAGGGTGCGATGACTCGGTCTTCCTCCAACTTCGATGCGTCCTCCTTGTTACGGTTCCCCAACACGCATCTTTGATGGTAAAAAAAAAAAAAAAAAAAAAAAAAAAAAAAAAAAAAAAAAAAAAAAAAAAAAAAAAAAAAAAAAAAAAAAAAAAGCCTCGGTCGTTTGCAAGACGGGGTTGTGGGAGGAAGGAAATGAAGCAAACAGTAAAAAAACTAGCCGTTTGGCATTTAAAAAAAAAAAAAAAAAAAACCCTTAAAAATTTTATTAATTGTATCCCTGTTTGAATTTTAATTTTATTGTTTAAGAAAAATGAAAAGAAAATAGAAGTTGGCGGTGAAGTTAGTTGCCTTATTACACTAAGTTGTGATTAAGTTGGTTGCAAAGATAAAAAAAACTGATGCGACATACATGATGAAATTAGTTGTGGTTGTTGGTATTACGGGTAACCCGAGGTTTACATGCAAACTGATCAAAAGTGGGTAGGTGAAGCTTCGTTCGTATTAGAATGAGTGATGATTTGCACGCTCTAATTATTGATTGACACACTCAAAAGTATAAGTATAATGAACATTCTATCATATATGTACAACTGTTTAAAGAATGAAATGAACTGTATCAATTAATAGTCGGAGCGTGCAATCACCATTCTATTAGAATAGTTGTAATTATTACATTTTCTCATAACCTTGTCTTATTTTACTTGTTGGATAATAATTTTTAAACAAAGCAAATATAGTTTATTATCAACAAACTATCATATTGAATTAACTTCACAAAACTAAGCATGTTTTTGTTTTAATAGCATATTAAATGTTTATGTGCAAAAGAAAGAAAAAAAAAAGGTTTGCGGGAGTTGAAATTAATATAATTCTCATATTTGTTATAGATCCAATAAATCAATCTTAGTCATTTATTTTTTTATCAAAATTAATAAAATATCATTTTTTACTTTTTTTTTAAAAACAACATATCTTGCAAACCGTAAATCTTCAAGCTACAAAAAATACATTATCGTGACGAGAAGTAAATTATATATATATATAGATATGCATTTCTCTATACTTTCGGAAAACTTTTTTTTTCAAAAATTCCACCCAGAAAAATCACATGTGATTTGTAAAATCAAGTCACGTGTGATTTTTACAAATCACGTGTGATTTTTCTGGGCGGAAGTTTTGAAAAAAAAATCGTCGAAAGTATACAGAAGTGCATATCTATAGAAAAATAAATTAATTCTCGTAGCGTTGGTATGATTTTTTTTCGCGTAACGATTAACGGTTTGCGAGATATTTAATTTTAAAAAAATGGCGATTTTTATTTTTTATTTTTTTATTTGGAATCAAGAAAATGAATGGTCAGGATTGATTCATTAGATTTATGAAAAATATGAAATATATATTGAACTTTTGCCAAGTTGGTGGTCATTCCTATGATAATTCTTGCCTGTGTGTGTATCAGTCGATAATGTATTGTATCTAATTGAACTTTTTTATGAAGATTTACGCGATATAATTTATGTAATTTAAAGCGAGAAAAAAATACTTTCACTTTAACTCATACTTAAGACTGGTCGGAGCGGTGGGTAAGCCCTCACTCGTGACCCAACCATTCACGCGCCACCTAAGTCCGGCCTCATCACCTCACGCGTGACTGATCCAGAAAAAGAGGTTAAATGTGACTCGGTTATCTCTTGGCAATCGTTCATTTACTTTGTCTTTTAATGTTTTTTATTTGGTTTGTTTGCTTGTGAGGTATTTAGTTGAGTATATTTGTATAAAGTGGGTAGTTTAATGAAAGGTGGGGAGTGGTGTGACCACTACAGGTAAAAGGTGATAGAGTGAGGCGAAGTGAGAGGAAAAAGAAAACTAAGATGACGCTCTAGAATGTGAGGGAGTGTCCACTCCATCTAGTCTAACAAGTAGATGATGACATGATTTTTTTTCCTCCTTTAATAAACTTGACCTATTCCACAAATAGTTTCAATAAACTCGAAACGTATCAATTTCGGTGTATATAAACGTTTTATTATACTGAAGTTGTAACATTTGTTGCATGAATTGAATATTCCCGTCTAAAATGATACACCAATTATAAACTACCCATCATTCTTCACTACTTACAAATCAAAAGCAAAAGAATACAATCTATTTGAAATTTAAACAAATCCAAACATATACGATATCGATTTGCATGTAAAGCAGATATTCTTTAAAGGACAATAGTACATCCGAATATCTTTGATGGGTCAGATCATATAGTGATGCTTGTTTTTGTAGTATATGAGTTTGATTTTATAACATAATGTTGTTAAAAGAAAAGAAGTGAAGAAGAGGATTATGATAGACTAGACTATAGTTTATTACGTTGGAAGAGATTGTAGGAATTATAAATGAATTTAACAATAATCAATTAATATAGGGTTAGTTTTGATATTTTATAATAGTGTATGTACTAGAGACTAAAAGTGTAATAAGTCTACTGTCAGTTTGTCACAAATGGTTGTAACTTGTAAGTAGGGATGTCAGTAGGGTCGGGTTGACCCGAACCCGATAAGCCTTATCGGGTCGGGTTAAATCAGGTTAAAAAAGCTTATCGTGTTAGTTTCACCCGAACCCGATAACCCGACATTGTTATCGGGTCGGGTTAGGGTTGAATAATTTTTTTATCAGGTTATCGGGTTGGGTTAAGTCGGGTTTTGATTTTAAAAAACGCACCCGCAACCCGACCCGATAAGGAACCGGGTTGTCGGGTTCGGGTGGTATTCGGGTCGGGTTATGTCGGGTCGGGTGATTCGGGTTATCGGGTGACACTACAAATGACCAGCTAATAAATGTGACTTATTTTTTTCGGTTATCAAATGTGACTTTGATCAAACATTATAAAGTATATTATTAGTAACTAGTTGCCACTTTCGCGTTACATGAAGTGTACCCAGTGTTGCCACTTGCTAGCATTTCACATTTATTAATCTCCATCTTTATGTGATAATTGGAGAATGATGGAGAAGCAAAATCCACAACATAACACTCCATGATATGGAAAAAATCAATGTACGCATATTAATATTAGTCGATATTGTATTGATAGGCCCGATACTTGGCCCTAGCCCATATGTATCTTTTCTAGAATCATCTCTTGTACACTATATATTTGTAGCATGTTTATGGAATAGAGTCATAGACACACAATCAATTATACCAATCAATATGGTATCAGAGCCCAGTTGATACAGAATCCAAACTGGGTCGTAAAGCTGTTCCAGTTCAGGATCCTACTTTATATCGCAGTCTTGCAGGTGGTCTTCAGTATCTCACATTTACCAGGCCGGATCTCTCTTATGCTGTGCAACAGATTTGTCTTTACGTGCACGATCCTCGTGAGCCACATTTAGCCGCCCTTAAACGTATTTTACGATATGTTCGGGGGACTTTGGATTTTGGTCTTCACCTATATTCATCCTCTACCACTTCTCTTGTTGGATATACATATGCAGATTGGGCGGGTTGCCCATCCACACGACGATCTACTTCGGGATATTGTGTTTTTCTGGGCGATAATCTACTTTCTTGGTCTTCCAAGCGACAGCACACCATCTCCCGTTCCAGTGCCGAAGCTGAGTACCAGGGTGTCGCTAATGTTGTAGCTGAGACTGCATGGCTTCGTAACCTTCTTTGTGAGTTGCATTCTTGTAATACCCCGTAATTTACCTAGTCATTAACTAACGTTAAACACAAAGTAATTTCATTTGAACGTTTAATAAACCACTTTTAAGGGTTACATTTTTTTTTGCTCTATTATTTAAATAACACAATTATGAAATATGCTCGTGGCATATCTCATATCTCACTTCGAACGGGCTCACGCGCATACCGTCACCGCACGCGTACCGACACGAATTCACTATACACTAGCCCATTTATCTCTTTTCTTTTATTTGGGCCTTCCAAACACAAACATAAACATCAACCCTTGCATTTCAAATTTTTCTTTCTTTTCTTTGTTCCTTTGCTACTCGACACGAAACGACTCGACAAAACACTAAGTCACCAACACCATTTAATTTCTTGTCATTTCACTTCTCTTTTGTTCCCTATTGTCTCCCTAACACACTACCTAAACATATAAANAAATGAATGTCTGTTACTTATATCATTTTTATGACTGTCCACAGCGGCATGTTAGAGGGTTGCGTTTCCATTGAGACTTAAGAGCAAATAAGGCGGTACTCGTAGTCATGATACGAGTACTGCAACTACCTCAAATTTATCGGGCGTATAACAACGTAGCCCGCTGTTCTATTAAACTTGAAACTTGGTGTTCAACTGGATTTTATACAAACCCCCTATTGACCTTCACTTCCAACTATTGAGCCCCGGTTAGGGGGGCAAACAAACACAACGAACTATGGGTGTAATGACGAACGTAACCCACTATTTAAAATCTCATTATCCTCGACAAAAAGCTCCGAATCACTCTTGATTATTTTATTATAACTCTATGAACTCACCAACCTTTTGTGTTGACACTTTTTAGCATGTATGTTGCAGGGTTCTTAAGGTGATAACTTAAAAACTCTGGCAGGCGCTTTGGCAAATGGCATGGAAATGATCATAGATGACTTTCTGATACAATCATTTGGGACCCAACTCTACTATATTTTTAATGGGCCTAATGTCCGCAACTATTTTTGGATGTTGTAACATAGTAAATAAAATACTTTGATTTATGAAAACTTTTTGAAACAATTGATGTACAAACTGGTCTTTATACTTTGTGTTTAGATACCAATTGTGTAGCACCCCAGTGACATGTATGCTTCCGCTGGACCCGATTTTGGGGGTGTTACAATTCTCCTCTTTATGTTGCCACTCTGGTCTACTGTGATAATGTTAGTGCAATCTATCTGTCTGCCAACCCTGTTCAACATCAACGGACCAAACATATAGAGATTGACATACACTTTGTCCGTGACATGGTTACTACTGGTCGGGTACGCGTTCTCCATGTACCCTCCCGTTATCAGTACGCAGATATCTTTACCAAGGGACTTCCTTCAGCCTTATGTGAAGAGTTTAGATCCAGTTTGAGCGTCCGACTTCCTCCCGCTCCAACTGCGGGGGAGTATTAGTCGATATTGTATTGATAGGCCCGATACTTGGCCCTAGCCCATATGTATTTTTTCTAGAATCATCTCTTGTACACTATATATTTGTAGCATGTTTATGGAATAGACACATAATCAATTATACCAAATAATGATTAATAATGGATTCGACTTCATCGTTGCTGTAATATATAATAGCAAATATGTAGCAGAATTTAAAACATCCTTCTGATCATGTAAATACAAATAGTATTAGAGACATCACTACAATAGCTATATAATTACTTCCAGTAATATATATGGTTGTTTATTTGAACATGCATTATGGTCATAGATTGCAAGCATAAGGCATTACCAAAGACAGTACTCCCTGCTTCAAAAACACATATACACTTCAGAACCATCTGTCATTACGTCAAAAAATAGTAGTACGAGTAGACAATTTGCGAGTAACATTAAATAACCACCAATAAGCATATTTCATAAACTTGTAACAAGTAAAAATCAAGCCACTGTTATTGGGATTTATAAATTATCAGTAAGAAAAAGAATTAAATAATGATTTTCGGGTCTAATCGGGTTGACCCGATAACCCGATAAAAAAATCATCCAACACTAACCCGACCCGATAACAATGTCGGGTTATCGGGTTCGGCTGAAACTAATCCGATAAGCTTTTTCAACCCAATTTAACCCGACCCGTTAAGGCTTCTCGGGTTCGGGTCAACCCGACCCTACTGACACCTCTAGTCACGTGTCACCACGAGTTAGAGGCGGATTTTTTCGATGAAAAACTGACAAAACTGTTCTTTTTATCCACCTATTCTTATGTAAAACACAATATACCACTCCTTATCTTATTATTCTATCGCAAAATAACTAACGACACATATTTTATGCCTAGGAATATGTGGCAACTTCATGTTGGTGACAGTAGAGAGATTAGAGAGATTAGTTTTTACAAACTAATAAATCACTTTCACGTTAATTTAGGTGCAAAATTAGTCTTACTTTTAGGCATAACGATCATTTTCCTTAACATTATTCTTAGAAATGATATATTTTTTACATACAAATAAATACAAGGACTAATGTGATATATTTCTCTAACCAAGAATAAAGATGACAATTTTTTTCTTTTTCTGATGTTTACCGGATACTTTTAATCGTAAAACAAGGAGTAACCGCTATTAGTCGGTTAATTAAGTAGGTCATATTTATTATCCTGTTACCAATTTGATTGATCGGGGTTATGATAGTTAGTCTGTTGCGACTTAAGTCGTGTGGGTTACAACTATTAATAAAGATCTTATTGGGTCACGTGTCACCACGAGTTAAAGGCGGAGTTTTCGATGATAAACTTTCAAATCTATTATTTTTATCCACCTATTCTTATGTAAAACACAATATACCGCCTCGTAAGTTATTATTCTATCGCCAAATAACTAACGACACGTATTTTACGATTAGAAATATGTGGCTACTTTATGTTGGTGATAGTAAATAGACAAGTTTTTAACAAACTAACAAACCACTATCACGTTAATTTAGGAAGAAAATTATTCATAATTTTAGTCATAACGATCATTCTCTTTAACTTGTTTCTTAGAAAATGACACATTTTTACATAAAAATAAATACAAGGACTAATGTGATATATTTCTCTAACTATGAAAAAACCTGTCGTAAAAACTGTTTTGTTTCTGATGTTCACTGGATACTTTTAATTGGAAAACAAGGACTTACCGCTATTAGCCGGGTAATTAAGTAGGTCATATTTATTATCAGGTTACCAATTTGATTGATCGGGGTTATGATAGTTAGTCGGTTGCGAGTTAAGTCGTGTAGGTTACAACTATTAGCAAATATCTCATTGGGTCACGTGTCACCACTAGTTATAGGCGGAGTTTTCGATGATAAACTTTCAAATCTATATTTTTTATCTACCTATTCTTATATAAAACACAATATACCGCCTCTTATGTTATTGTTCTATCGCCAGATAAGTAACGACACATATTTATGATTAGAAATATGTGCAACTTAATGTTGGTGACAGTATAGAGACAACTTTTTAACAAACTAATAAACCACTGTCAAGTTAATATAGGAACAAAATTAGTCATACTTTTAGGCATAACAATCATTTTCTTTAACTATCATTTCTTAGAAAATGACATATTTTAACATATAAATATCTAATGTGGTATATTTCTTTAACTATGAAGAAACCTATCTAAAATATTGTTTTTTTTTTCTATGTTCATTGGATACTTTTAATTTGAAAAGAAAGAGTTACCGCTATTAGCCGGGTAATTAAGTAGGTCACATTTATTATCCGGTCACCAATTAGATTTATTGGGTTTATGATTATTAGTCTGTTGCGAGTTAAGTCGTGTGAGTTACAACTATTAGGAAATCTCTCATTTGGTCACGTGTTACCACGAGTTAGAGGTGGAGTTTTTAGTGATAAACTTAAAAAACTCTTGTTTTTATCCGCCTATTCTTATATAAAACACAATATACCATCCCTCAAGTTATTATTCTATCGTCAAATAACTATCGACACATATTTTACGCTTAGTGATGAAGCGAAAAGTGTACCGCTTTTAGGGGGTCATTTAAGCCCTAATCCGTAATTATTTGATCAAATATTGCCCTAAATCGTTCCTTTTGTCATTTTAGATACTTTGAAGAAGAATTCTGGAAAAGGAAGCATTTTGGACGTTTTTGGAGCATAAAAGTGAAGAAAACGACAAAGTCTCAAAATATGTTGGAATTAGTACCTGACGGCGTCACGCTTTGGAGTGTGACGGCGTCACGCTTTGACAAACGAATGATGATTTTTACACCAGACGCCCCAGAAATATTTGAAGATTTAAAGGGTGACGGCGTCACGTTCTATTGGACCTAGGCCGTCACGTTTTGTGACAAAGGGAGACGGCCAAGAGAGGCACAAAGGGGGACGGCGTCAGAAGTGGATCTGAGCAATCCGAATATTAGTTTGGCGGCGAGGTGACGACGTCACGCACTAGAACGTGACGCCGTCAGCTTGTAAAATCTATATATACTTTTCTAATTTTCATTCATTAGTGTGCAACTTTTGGGAAAAACCCTAGCTCGTATCCTACAATATTTTTAAGGATTTTTCACCCTTGGAACCTTGATGTTCAATTAAAGATAAGTCTTATTTCAAATCAATCAATATGTCTATGTGTTGTTTGATTATATCTCACGCTTGTCTTTTAATTAACATGCTAGGCTAGGTCTTTATTGTGTTTGCTTAGATCTAATGAAACCTAGCTATTGATTATATGTAGAGCTGGCAAATCGTGTCTTACCAGGTCTTAACAGGTTCGGAGCGCGCGAATAACATAAGTTTCAAACATGAAAACGACTCGTTTAACACTTGGCTTTGGTGGTTTGAGTATGACAGTTATACGTTTTATGTATCAAATAAGTTAAATATTGAACCCTAGAATACTAAAAACAATTATTTTAAAAAATAAAAAAATTGCATAGTACATTTTTTCCCTTAACAGGTCTTAACAGGTACCCAATTTGCCAGCTCTAATTATATGTTGTTGGTTTGCTTGTGATTGTTGTGGTTGGGTGAAGTCGATGTTAGGCTTAAGAAAACTGGCTAACCTCCTATACGGTAACTTGCTTGAACGTCTTAAGAAACATGAATCGGATGTGTACTATGATTATTTGGTTGTATTTAATGCATGAGCGAATTCTAATGATCCCATGTTAGGAGCTTAAATCGGCTCGACATAGGAGTGAAGTAGGAGCTTATAGAGTTAGGGAAGATCGTACACGACCCTACGAATGGTTTAAAGGAATACAACCCGTTATCCACACAATCACAACAAACCAATTAACATATAAAAGATAGCTAGAGAGTAAGGAAATCTAAGTAAACACATATTTCTCATATATAAGTTTCACAACCACTTTAATTTTCTTGTTATTTAATTTTATTTGCAAAAGTAGATATTTGGGTTAGTTGGCTAGCAACTAATTCCGCCCACTCCTTCCAAAACCGAGATTTTTACTTGCTTTCATAAAATAAAAAAAATACAAAAAGAATCATCCCTCAACCCTTAGACCTAA
>LBNU01010454.1:45159-57486 GCA_014162995.1 Artemisia annua
GACACATATTTTATGCTTACACATATGTGGCAACTTCATGTTGGTGACAGTAGAGAGACCAGTTTTGACAAACTAATAAACCACTGTCACGTTAATTTAGGTACAAAATTCATCCTACTTTTAGGCATAACGATCATTTTTCTTAACATTATTCTTAGAAAATAACATATTTTTACATACAAATATATACAAGGACTAATGTGATATATTTCATTATTTCTCTAAACAAGAAAAACCTGAGAAAAATATTTTTTTCCTTCTTCCTAATGTTCACTGGATACTTTTAATCTGAAAACAAGGAGTTACCGCTATTAGCCGGTTAATTAAGTAGGTCACATTTATTATCCGGTTACCAATTTGATTTATTGGGGTTATCATTATTAGTCGGTTGTGAGTGAAGTCGTGTGTGTTACAACTGTTAGCAAATTTCTCATTTGGTCACGTGTCAACACGAGTTAGAGACGGATTTTCGAAGATAAACTTACAAAACTATTCTTTTTATCCACCTATTCTTATATAAAACACAATATACCACCCCTTATGTTACTGTTATATCGCCAAATAACTATCGACACATATTTTCTGCTTACACATATGTGGCAACTTCAGGTTGGTGGCAGTAGAGAGACCGGTTTTGACAAACTAATAAACCACTGTCACGTTAATTTAGGTACAAAATTTGTCTTACTATTAGGCCTAACGATCAGTTTCCTTAACATTATTCTTAGAAAATAACAAATTTTGACATACAAATATATACAAGGACTAATGTGATATATTTCATTATTTCTCTAAACAAGAAAAACCTGAGAAAAATATATATAATTAACTTGAGAAAAATATATATAATTGTCTTTCTTCTTGCTAATGTTCACCGGATACTTTTAATTTGAAAATAAGGAGTTACCTCTATTAGCCGGTTAATTAAGCAGGTCACATTTATTATCCGGTTACCAATTTGATTTATTGGGGTTATCATTATTAGTCGGTTGTAAGTGAAGTTGTGTGTGTTACAACTGTTAGCAAATTTCTCATTGGGTCACGTGTCATCACGAGTTAGAGGCGGAGTTTTCGAAGATAAACTTACAAAACTGTTATTTTTATCTACCTATTCTTATATAAAACACAATATACCACCCCTTAAGTTACTGTTCTATCGCCAAATAACTATTGACACATATTTTATGCTTACACATATGTGGCAACTTCATGTTGGTGACAGTAGAGAGACCAGTTTTGACAAACTAATAAACCACTGTCACGTTAATTTAGGTACAAAATTCGTCCTACTTTTAGGCATACCGATCATTTTTCTTAACATTATTCTTAGAAAATAACATATTTCTACATACAAATATATACAAGGACTAATGTGATATATTCCATTATTTCTCTAAACAAGAAAAACCTGAGAAAAATATTTTTTTTCCTTCTTCCTAATGTTCACCGGATACTTTTAATCTGAAAACAAGGAGTTACTGCTATTAGCCGGTTAATTAAGTAGGTCACATTTATTATCCGGTTACCAATTTGATTTATTGGGGTTATCATTATTAGTCAGTTGTGAGTGAAGTCGTGTGTGTTACAACTGTTAGCAAATTTCTCATTGGGTCACGTGTCATCACGAGTTAGAGGCGGAGTTTTCGAAGATAAACTTACAAAACTGTTCTTTTTATCCACCTATTCTTATATAAAACACAATATACAACCCCTTAAGTTACTGTTCTATCGCCAAATAACTATCGACACATATTTTATGCTTACACATATGTGGCAACTTCATGTTGGTGACAGTAGAGAGACCAGTTTTGACAAACTAATAAACCATTGACACGTTAATTTAGGTACAAAATGCGTCCTACTTTTAGGCATAATGATCACTTTCGTTAACATTATTCTTAGAAAATAACATATTTTTACATATAAATATATTCAAGGACTAATGTGATATATTTCATTATTTCTCTAAACAAGAAAAACCTGAGAAAAATATATTTTTTTTCCTTCTTGCTAATGTTCATCGGATACTTTTAATCTGAAAATAAGGAGTTACTGCTATTAGCCGGTTAATTAAGTAGGTCACATTTATTATCCGGTTACCAATTTGATTTATTGGGGTTATTATTACTAGTCGGTTGTGAGTGAAGTCGTGTGTGTTACAACTGTTAGCAAATTTCTCATTGGGTCACGTGTCATCACGAGTTAGAGGCGGAGTTTTCGAAGATAAGCTTACAAAACTGTTCTTTTTATCCACCTATCCTTATATAAAATACAATATACCACCCCTTAAGTTACTGTTCTATCGCCAAATAACTAGCGATACATATTTTATGCTTAGACATATGTGGTAACTTCATGTTGATGACAGTAGAGAGACCAGTTTTGACAAACTAATAAACCACTGTCACATTAATTTAGGTACAAAATTCGTCTTACTTTTAGGCATAACGATCATTTTCCTTATCATTTTTCATAAAAAANATTTTTTTTCCTTCTTCCTAATGTTCACCGGATACTTTTAATCTGAAAACAAGGAGTTACCGCTATTAGCCGGTTAATTAAGTAGGTCACATTTATTATCTGGTTACCAATTTGATTTATTGGGGTTATCATTATTAGTCGGTTGTGAGTGAAGTCGTGTGTGTTACAACTGTTAGCAAATTTCTCATTTGGTCACGTGTCAACACGAGTTAGAGGCGGATTTTCAAAGATAAACTTACAAAACTATTCTTTTTATCCACCTATTCTTATATAAAACACAATATACCACCCCTTATGTTACTGTTCTATCGCCAAATAACTATCGACACATATTTTCTGCTTACATATATGTGGCAACTTTAGGTTGGTGGCAGTAGAGAGACCGGTTTTGACAAACTAATAAACCACTGTCACGTTAATTTAGGTACAAAATTTGTCTTACTATTAGGCCTAACGATCAGTTTCCTTAACATTATTCTTAGAAAATAACAAATTTTGACATACAAATATATACAAAGACTAATGTGATATATTTCATTATTTCTCTAAACAAGAAAAACCTGAGAAAAATATATATAATTAACTTGAGAAAAATATATATAATTGTGTTTCTTCTTGCTAATGTTCACCGGATACTTTTAATCTGAAAACAAGGAGTTACCTCTATTAGCCGGTTAATTAAGTAGGTCACATTTATTATCCGGTTACCAATTTGATTTATCGGGGTTATCATTATTAGTCGGTTGTGAGTGAAGTCGTGTGTGTTACAAATGTTAGCAAATTTCTCATTGGGTCACGTGACATCACGAGTTAGAGGCGGAGTTTTCGAAGAAAAACTTACAAAACTATTATTTTTATCTACCTATTCTTATATAAAACACAATATACCACCCCTTAAGTTACTGTTCTATCGCCAAATAACTATCGACACATATTTTATGCTTACATATATGTGGCAACTTCATGTTGGTGACAGTAGAGAGACCAGTTTTGACAAACTAATAAACCACTGTCACGTTAATTTAGGTACAAAATTCGTCCTACTTTTAGGCATACCGATCATTTTTCTTAACATTATTCTTAGAAAATAACATATTTTTACATACAAATATATACAAGGACTAATGTGATATATTTCATTATTTCTCTAAACAAGAAAAACCTGAGAAAAATATTTTTTTTCCTTCTTCCTAATGTTCACCGAATACTTTTGATCTGAAAACAAGGAGTTACCGCTATTAGCCGGTTAATTAAGTAGGTCACATTTATTATCCGGTTACCAATTTGATTTATTGGGGTTATCATTATTAGTCAGTTGTGAGTGAAGTCGTGTGTGTTACAACTGTTAGCAAATTTCTCATTGGGTCACGTGTCATCACGAGTTAGAGGCGGAGTTTTCGAAGATAAACTTACAAAACTGTTCTTTTTATCCACCTATTCTTATATAAAACACAATATACCACCCCTTAAGTTACTGTTCTATCGCCAAATAACTATCGACACATATTTTATGCTTACACATATATGGCAACTTCATGTTGGTGACAGTAGAGAGACCAGTTTTGACAAACTAATAAACCATTGACACGTTAATTTTGGTACAAAATGTGTCCTACTTTTAGGCATAACGATCACTTTCGTTAACATTATTCTTAGAAAATAACATATTTTTACATATAAATATATTCAAGGACTAATGTGATATATTTCATTATTTCTCTAAACAAGAAAAACCTGAGAAAAATATATTTTTTTCCTTCTTGCTAATGTTCACCGGATACTTTTAATCTGAAAATAAGGAGTTACCGCTATTAGCCGGTTAATTAAGTAGGTCACATTTATTATCCGGTTACCAATTTAATTTATTGGGTTTATTATTACTAGTCGGTTGTGAGTGAAGTCGTGTGTGTTACAACTGTTAGCAAATTTCTCATTGGGTTACGTGTCATCATGAGTTAGAGGCGGAGTTTTCGAAGATAAACTTACAAAACTGTTCTTTTTATCCACCTATCCTTATATAAAATACAATATACCACCCTTAAGTTACTGTTCAATCGCCAAATAACTAGTGATACATATTTTATGCTTGGACATATGTGGTAACTTCATGTTGATGACAGTAGAGAGACCAGTTTTGACAAACTAATAAACCACTGTCACATTAATTTAGGTACAAAATTCGTCTTACTTTTAGGCATAACGATCATTTTCCTTAACATTTTTCGTAACAAATAACATATTTTACATAAAAATAAATACAACTCTAACCAAGAAAAAACTGACAAAAATATTGTTTTTGTTTTTTTTGTTTTTTTTCTCCTAATGTTCACCGGAAACCTTTAATCTGAAAGCAAGGAGTTACCGCTATTAGCCGATTAATTAAGTATGGCACATTTATTAACTGGTTGCCAATTTGATTTATTGGGGTTATGATTATTAGTCGGTTATGAGTTACGTCGTGTGAGTTACAAGTATTAGCAAATTTCTCATTGGGTCACGTGTCACCACGAGTTAGAGGCGGAGTTTTCGATGATAAACTTATAAAACTGTTCTTTTTATCCACTTATTCTTATATAAAACATAATATATCACCCCTTAAGTTATTATTCTATCGCCAAATAACTAACGACACATATTTTATGCTAAGAAATATGTGGCAACTTCATGTTGGTGACAAGAGAGAGAAAGAGAGAGCACTTTTAACAAACTAATAAATCACTGTCACGTTAATTAAGGTACAAATTAGTCATATTTTAGGCATAAGGGATCATTTTATTTAACATTATTTCTTAGAAAAGGACATATTTTCTACATACAAATAAATAAAAGGACTGATATGATATATTTCTCTAACTAAGAAAAAAGACGACATAGATGGCTTTTTCCCCCTAAATTTCACTGGATACTTTTAATCTGAAAACAAGGAGTTACCGCTATTAGCCGGTTAATTAAGTAGGTCACACTTATTATTCGGTTACCAATTTAAGTCGTGTGAGTTACAACTATGAGCTAATTTCTCATTGGGTCACGTGTCACCATGAGTTAGAGGCGGAGTTTTTGATGATAAACTTTCAAAACTGTTCTTTTTATCCACCTATTCTTATATAAAACACATTTACCACCCCCTGAAGTTATCATTCTCTCGCCAAGTAGCTAGTTACGTTGTACCATATCAGTGAAATTTTAAGATTTAGTTAATACCTCGATTTCAAACCTCCAAACCAACAACTTTGATTCCAACATTAAGACATATACCTTCTGGTTTTCTCAAAATGAATGGACATTCTTTTAAGCGACCACTAAATCAACCTAAACATACTGTCAGTTAATCAGCAGCTATCAACATTTCACAAAACCAGTAATAAAAAAAGTTAAAATTAACACAAACAAAAAACTTCAAGGACCTAACATAACACATTAACACCCTTCTTTCAACAAACCAAAAACCCCCCAAATACGACACCGTTTCACTATTTAACTCATTCCCGGGAGAAAGAAAAAGAAATGAAAAAAAGGAAACCGGTAATAGCCGGTAAGAAAGAAATAAACAAACAAACAGTGAGTCACACAAAAGGTGTGTGTTGTTAGAATTAATTAGGACCACTGCTTGCTCTTCTTCTTCTTCAAATATTACTACTACTTATACTACTACTCTCTCTCATTTTATTAATTATTTTGACCTTCATTCAACTCACTTATAAAAAATATTATTTTCTTCAAATAAAAAAAATTTCATAGTAAAAAAAAAAAAGAGAAAATGATTGTTCAGTTTGTTAGAATTACTTAAGTTTATTAGTGAAATTGTGGTTTGAAGGTTGAATTCTAGGGTTTTATTGTCAAATTTAGGCTTTCTGAAGGTTTTTATGATGGAATTAGGTTGATCTTGTGGTTTGATTGGTGAATTGTAGGGTTTTGTGGTGGAATTAGGGTTTTTAGTGGTGAGTTTGGTGATTTGAAGGTGAATTAGGGTTATAGGGAGGTTTTTAGTGGTGAATTTGGTGATTTGAAGTGAAATTGTGTTGATCTAGTGGTTGAAAGTTTAGTTTTACTGTTTCTTTGTGATTTTACGGTTTTCGGAGAGTTTGCGGTGTCCAATTCGCTTATTTGGTGAAAGTTTGGAGGTTTTTCTGAGAATATACGGTTTTCGGAAGATTTACAGTGTCAAATTCGCTAATTCTAGGGTTTCGTTGCGATTTTAAGGTTTTTGGTGTTGAATTTGCTAGTTTGATGGGAAATTACGGGTGAAAAGGAGTTGATCGTAGTTTAAGGCTGAATTTTAGGGTTTTATTAAGATTTAGGAGTTGTTAAATTAAAGATCTGTGTTGAGAGTCCTTAAAATGGCATCATCAGAGGTTTCAAGTATGAGAGGAGGAGGAGGAGGAGGAGGAGGAGGAGGAGGAGGTGATAGGGACGGTTTATCGTCCGGTTTCGGGAATGATGGAGGAGAAGGTTCTGATTCGAGAGCTGTTTCGGCAGTTTCTGCTGCTGCTAGAGGTACTTGGCGCAGTTTTCGTGATGATGAATTCGTTTTTTTTTGTTTTTTTTATTTGATCGTGTTAGTAAATTAATTTCGTTTTGTGTGTATGTGTGTAGCTGAAGCAGATGTGGCTCTTTACAAGGAATTATGGCGTGCTTGTGCTGGTCCGCTCGTCACCGTGCCTCAGGAGAATGAGCTCGTGTTCTATTTTCCACAAGGGCACATAGAACAGGTTCGACTTTGTATTAATTTGTGTATTTAGGTATTTGTTATTAAATGTATGGTTTTTGGATATTTCCGGTTGTCATATTTTTATGGTATAATTGTCTGAATTTGTATAATTTTTTTTAAAAAAAATGGTGATTGTTGATGCTTTTTTTTAGTAATTTGTTTGTAATCTTAAGTAGTTAATATTGTGGGTTATGTGTTTATTAGGTCGAGGCGTCAACCAACCAGGTTGCGGAACAACAGATGCCGATTTATAATCTTCCGTCAAAGATACTTTGTCGTGTTATGAATGTGCATTTGAGGGTAAATTTGTTTTAGATTACATGGGGGTGTTTGTTTTAGCTTATTTGTGGGCTTATGAGCTTATTTGATTTCAGCTTATATCTCCTAAGCTCAAGTTATTTAACTTATTTTGAAACTTATGGGCTTACATAAGCTTATTATATCATAATAAACTTTTATAAGCTTGTAAGTCTCCAAATAAGGCGGAGAATTTGGGCTTATGAGATATAAGCCGAAATCTAATAAGCTCATAAGCCCACAAAATAGCTTAAACAAACACCCCCTTAATTTGGTGTTTGTGGTAGAGGGTTTACCTTGACTGATGTATGTTCGTAATATTTGTGGTGTTGTGTTTGTAGGCTGAACAAGATACAGATGAGGTGTTCGCCCAAATAACTCTGATGCCGGAACCTAATGTGAGTTTACCGTCAGTTTGAAATGATATACGTGTAGCTAATTATTTTATAGTTATATGTAATATTTGAGATTTTGTTATCAACAGCAAGATGAGAATGCCGTTAAGAAGGAACCTGCACCACCTGCCCAACCGCGATATCACGTGCATTCTTTTTGCAAAACGTTGACTGCTTCCGATACAAGCACTCATGGTGGATTTTCTGTTTTGAGACGACATGCTGATGAATGTCTTCCTGCATTGGTTGGTTGCTTAAGATTGAAACTTTTGACTTTTCAGCTTATTTCGTTTTTGTTTTGTTACTTACGCGCATATGTTTGTCTGGTTATGGCAGGACATGTCAAAGCAACCCCCAACACAAGACCTTGAAGCCAAGGATTTGCATGGAAACAGATGGACTTTCAAGCACATATTTCGCGGTAATTGGTTGACACATATTCAGTTTTGAATTATCGGGTTCTTGACTAGTTTGGTTTTGTATACAATTTAATATGTATTTTCCCTCTATAATAAAGGTTGAACTAAACATTGAGGGATGTCGTTCTTGTTTTTGTCATTTCAAAAGTTATGGACATAATATGAGGGATGTCGTTCTTGGGATTCATTTATTTAGTTATTTGTCTATCTGTATAATCGTCAATTTGGTTATTTAATGTTTGGGGTTCTATTTATTCAATTGAATGTGGATTATGTTATTCTGATTATAATTAAGCAAAATATTATCCAACGATTTACACTTTCTGCCTTTCTCAATCTGTTTGCTCATATTTGGTCAATGCAGGTCAACCCCGAAGGCACTTGCTTCAAAGTGGGTGGAGTGTATTTGTTAGCTCTAAAAGGCTCGTTGCTGGCGACGCTTTTATATTTCTTAGGTAAAAACAGATTTGACTTTTAGATTTATTTTATTTTATTATTATTATTATTATTTTATTATTATTATTATTATTATTATTATTATTATTATTATTATTATTATTATTATTATTATTATTATTATTATTATTATTATTATTATTATTATTATTATTATTATTATTATTATTATTATTATTATTATTATTATTATTATTATTATTATTATTATTATTATTATTATTATTATTATTATTATTATTATTATTATTATTATTATTATTATTATTATTATTATTATTATTATTATTATTATTATTATTATTATTATTATTATTATTATTATTATTATTATTATTATTATTATTATTATTATTATTATTATTATTATTATTATTATTATTATTATTATTATTATTATTATTATTATTATTTTTTAATTCACATAATTCTTTTTCTTATTTGTACTTTCTATTATCTGATGACTGAATGGTGTATATAGGGGTGAAAATAGAGACCTTCGTGTGGGGGTACGAAGGGCAATGAGGCAGCAGGCAAACGTGCCTTCATCAGTTATATCTAGTCATAGTATGCATCTAGGAGTACTCGCAACTGCGTGGCATGCAGTTCAAACTGGAACGATATTTACCGTGTATTATAAACCCAGGTATGCGATCAATATCTAACCTCATGTTATAGTATAGGCTCAGTGGGCTGGCTTGCAAATGCCTTTATTGTTTACTTTTAGTAATTTTTTTGTTTATAAAAGTTTTGGGGAAATATGTAATCTCCCTATAAACAACTAAATGACTACATGTGATCACAAAAAAAAAAAAAAAAAAAAAGTTAGTACGATAATAATACAACTATTTTATAAAAAACAATTTAGGAGGTTGTATGGTCTTAAAATAGGCCTCAAACGACTTTGAAGCTGTTTGACTAGTTTCCTCTTTTAGCTACTTTTTTGACTCATCTGTGATAAAATAACCCAAATCGACCAATTCATTATGTCTTATGCTCTTGTCAAACCCTCATTTGGAGTATAATCTCCCACATGTTATGTTTTGAGAAGCAGTTTACTGTAATATTTACAAAATTTGTGGGGGTGGAACTTTTTAAGTGCTTGTGTTGGTAAATCAGTGTCTTTATTGTTTCGATTTCACACTGATTTTTCACAATTTAATTTGCTACAGGACTAGTCCTGCAGAGTTTATTGTTCCCTTTGATCAATATATGGAGTCAATGAAAAACAACTACTCTATTGGAATGCGCTTCAAGATGCGTTTCGAAGGCGAAGAGGCCCCGGAGCAAAGGTATAGCTAGTCAATTTTGCTACTTGTACTTCCCAAATTTCTTTTTCTTAGTTTTGGTTATCAGATCATGGCATAATAGTTTGTTTAATTTGTAGATTTACGGGTACTATAGTTGGGATTGAAGAGTCTGATCCTCAAAATTGGCCAGAGTCCAAATGGAGATGCCTAAGGGTACTTATTAAAAGTTGTGCAAATCATATTTTCACTTCATTGGGTGTGTTGCAAGATTAAAATTTATCTGTCATCTTTTTATAGGTAAGATGGGATGAACAATCGGCTATTCCTCGGCCCGAGAGAGTGTCGCCTTGGAAGATAGAACCAGCCCTCATCCCTCCGGTAGTTAATCCACTTCCAGTCCAAAAACAAAAAAGGCCTCGATCAAGCATGCTGCCTTCATCCCCTGATTCCTCTGTTCTTACAAGAGAAGGTAAATTGGCAAGTCAGGCAGTTTAGGTAACCATTATAGAAAGGTTTTGAGTCAAAATGGGTATTTTTGTGTACTGATTGCACGAGCCAGGTTGGGCTCTCGAAACATTCTTTGTTCAACATTTTCGCATTCTGATGTAGAACATAGCTTGCCAAGGATGATGATAATAATTTTTTTTAATAAAATGATTTAAAAGTTTGAACGCGTTATTGGTGCATGTTGAAAACAAGTTGGGTTGACCCGAAACTCCGTTTGCTCGTTTTTTATCTTCAAATTTTATAATTATCAGTGTGCCATAAATGATCGCTAATATATACTCTTTCAATGCTAACTAATTTTTTGGGAAATGGTTTAAGAGATTTTAGGATTTAAAAGTACCTTTGGGCGACTTTCGATCTGTTTGACCTATTGGACCTGTTTCCTTATAACTTAAGCTATTTTATGTTACATGTTTCACCCGTTAGAGATATAACATGTCCCTGATCAACCCATATCTAAATTAATGTGCCAAAAAATTTCAGCTCTAGTCTTGATGATTCTATTAACAATATATTTTGTTTCTTGATTATTATAGGCTCATCAAGGCCCATGGCTGCAGACCCGTCACCTTCAAGTGCATTTTCTAGGGTCTTGCAAGGACAAGAATTATCAACACCAAGAGTCCCGTTTGCCGAGAGTAATGAGTCAGATTCAAGTGGTAGAAAAACTCAGTGGCCATCCTTAGTCATAGAAGACAAAATTGACACAGTTTCTGTTCCAATGTCTCAACGTTATGGGATGGACAAAATGTCACCGTTAGGCAGGGGTCCGGAATCCTCTTTTACAGATCTATTATCAGGTTTTGGGTCCCGCAACAGTCAAACTGAAGGAAAATTCAGCTTACAGTCAAACCCATGGTTGACCATGCCGTCGAATTTATCACTCAAGTACGTGCCCCACACTAAAAATCCTTTTGGTGAGTATCCTGCTCAAATGAATCAAAGGGGTAACGAGGAGCAACATGGAAAATGGCTAATGCCTCCACCACTTTCGTTTAATCTACATATGAATTCTCATATGAATTCTCATTCTAGTGAAGTAATCCCGAAATCGCCCCTGGTTCAGCAAAATGACATTAGGAAGCAAGAAGATGGTAATTGTAAAATATTTGGTGTAACCCTTGCTAGTAACAATGTTGCATCAGATTCAGCAGGAAATGCACATCAAGAGATACAATTACAAAACTTCCCCGCATACGAATCTGATCAAAGGTCTGAACTTTCCAAGGGTATGAAAGGTATGGGTAATTTATATGCTGGTAAAGAGCAAGAGAAGCAATATCAAGATTCACAGCCACAAGCGAAAGTACAGGGAGCTTCAACAAGGAGTTGTACAAAGGTATCGGTTAATTGTAGCAAAATGGGTGAGTTCGTAATGGGTCAAAATGGGTTATTTTTTGTAAAAAAAGCCGAGATGGGTTTATCGAAACACTATTTGTTCAAAACAGTTTATCGTTTTATAAATAATTTATGTGTCAACTGTCAAATATAACTACGAACATGTTTGAATAAAATCATATAAAAGGTTCTATGCATTACAAGAATATTAGTGTGTCAAGTATGTTTATAATAGTTATATTATGTCAATAATAATCTAACTTTTAGAATAATATAAGTGGTTTATGCATTACAATAATTACGTAGTATGTCATATTAGTAATAATCTTATCTTCTGATTAAACTTATTCAGGAGGTTTTCATGCATCAAAAACTTACTTTTAGGAGACTGTCGAAAAAAAAAAAAAAAAAAAAAAAAAAAAAAAAAAAAAAATTACATAAAAGAAGAAACTGCATCAAATGGGGGTTGAACAGGT